>CAKNYM010051255.1:140560-160731 GCA_932195095.1 Andricus curvator | reverse complement strand
GAAAATCACCCCTGGAGCCTGACTATGTCTATCATATGTTTTCGAGGTAGCTGAATCCAAATTCAGGATCCATTTAACCCCATCAGGTCAGGATTTTCCATAACCTTGCAAAATAGGCCCAAAAACCCAATAAATCCTCTATCCATTGACCAGTCAATCCCAATTACCCCATACCCGCATAACCCCTTAACTCCTTAAACTCTTGAACCCATAACCCCATAACCTCAAAATGCCATGACCCCAAAACCCTATTTTTTGATTTTATGGAAATTCCTGACATGATGGGGTTAAATGGACCCCGAATTTAAACTGAGCGACCCCGAAAACATATGATAGACATAGTCAGACTCCAGGGGTAACTTTATCGATTTTCTTTTTGTGGAGCTGTGTTATGATAACCCATACCAACTACGTAATTGTGATTCAAGGGACAATACTTATGGATATGGTTACGACGATAACAGTGATTATAATAGGTATACAAATTCGCCTAAAAGTGAACGTTCTTCCAGCCGAAGTCTGTCCCGTACTATCCAAAATAGTCGTGACAATTCTAGGCAAAGGGACACATCAAAAGATTTAGGTCAGCCGCCTAAAAAATCATTTTTGACTTAGGAACCAAAGGAGGATGCTAGCCATTCAATTCCTGAAAATAAACTGTCAAAAACGAACTTAAAGGTCCCTGAAAAAGATGCAGTCCGCTGAAATATCAACTGGATGAAGATGTCCTCAAAATTTCTGGAGAGCTTTTTATGCGTGATCCAGCTCTTGCAACAGCAGTACACTGTCAATTAGCACAGATTTGAGAGGAATTTGCAAAAAAAAATCTACCCTTTGAGCAGAGAATATTATTATTGAAAGGAATAGGGAAGAAATACAAGAAAAATATAAACCCTTAGGTGACACATTAGAAGCTTCCATTCCATTCCATAGTTGGGGTCGTAGGTAATTACTTGAGGCAGGAGTCAGTTTCACAAGCAAGATCAGAGGAAAGAGCAGACAGATATCAAGAAGAAAAAGTAGGTGTTATTCGTTTGGCAGGAAGACGAGTTGATGTGGTGTTGAACAAAGGTGCCCTATAAAAGTTGTCAACCTGTTCCGGGCCAGTTTATATCCAACATTTTTCTCGTGCCGAAACCAGATGGTTCACAAAGACTCATTTTAAGTTAGAAACGACTAAATGAGTTTATAGAAACGAAAATTTTTTTACTTGAGTCGGTAAGACCTTTAAGCGAATGTTAAGTCGTAGGTGTTTTATGGTATCTGTTGATTTAAAAGATGCGTATCATTTAGTTTTAGTTAACAAACTGGTTAAATGAAACTTTTAGTCACAAAATTGAGAAAGGAAGGATATTTATCACTAATATACTTGAATGATATCTTGCTTTTTGAAAATTCGCATGGTTCAGCGTTAGAAAATGCTCGAGGGACATTTAGATTAATCAAAACTTTTGGATTTATAGTTAACGAACAGAAAAGTCAATTAGTACCATTAACAAGATATAGGATTCGTGGATTGATTCATAATTATATGAAAATGACTATTGAACTACCAGAAGAAAAGAAAGAAGAAGCCAAAAAATTGATTGAAAAATTTCCGAGAAAGAGCAGTTGTCCGGGAAGCGCTACAAAAGAGGAACGTACCCGATGGAGCAGTGAGCAGTATCTTGTATTCATTGTCAGATTCTTCCATTTAACAATATGACTGTTGTTTAAAAAAAATGGTGGAGGTTTTTTCGTCGGAATAACGTTAATACATACCAATTTTATGTCTGCCATGTTCTTCATTGCCTCAAGGAAGAATTCCAGAAAGGTGTTTCACATGGCACTCTCAACAGCTTTCGATCAGCAATTGCCCTGTTACATGAACAAAAATAAGGCGTAGATCCTCGAATGAAAAGGCTGATTACAAGCATTGCTAAGTTAAGACCTGGAAGAACAAAATATGCGGCAACGTGGTATCCGCAACTGGTTTCAAATCATGTGACTCAGTGTGGCTCTGATGAAGAACTTTCATTAAAAAGACTTACTCTAAAGCTGGTCACACAGCTGGTTTTAATGATAGCATAGCGTATGCAAACGCTCACCCTTATTGATATAACAAATGTCGAGAGAAATTCTGATATTATTGAGATTCAGATTCAAGACAGGAGAGAAATAAATAAGGCGCAGCAAATTCCTGACCATTTCTTATTATAATTACAATAATATAATTTGCCCAGTCTCATAGTTGGATGAATATTTATTTAAAATAGACCAAGAGTTTGCGTGGCTCTTATACACAGATGTTCATAGCTATCAAGAAACCTCACAATTGTGTCTCTACGCAGACACTGAGCCGCAGTATAAATAAAACCCTTAAGGATAGTGACGTAGGTACAAAGATTTTGTATGCCTAGAGTATTCGTCATGCTTCAACGTCTGTTGCAAAAATACGTGGTATCAATATTACCATTGAAAGAAATACTGCAGGTTCAATAGAAAAATCAGCCACTTTTGCGAAGTTTTACGACAGTAAAGTTATGAAAGACAAGGGAAAAATTGCAAAATCTTTTTTTAATAGTTCACTTCACTAATATTCTATATATTACCTTATAACTATCATTTGCCTTCTTTTTTATGAAATCAAGAAGGGTTTATATAATTATTTTCTTAAGTAAATTTAAAATTTAAAGCTTCCTCGGGTTTTAATCCTGTGCAAAATTGCGAATCTTGCCGACTTTTCATGAACATTGCAGTTCACTTCTTCAGGGCTGACCTGAAACTGAAGTTTCAGGTTATGTTGTTCTTATATATGTATTCTCTACGATGCGTGTGATTGGCCAGAGCGCCCCATGGTGGGGACTGGTCGAACTTGATTGGCCAATCAAGTCTTTTTTAAAAAACCCGGGAGGACAGAAAGCCAAATCGGATAAGTATTATATCTATTGTCCCTATTAATGTTATTAGGGTTTTTTAAGATTTCGATTGCTTCTCTGTGTTTTCTTGGAAATTTATTGCACGTTTTTTCGATGAAGGTTTTTTTTGTCAAATAAAATGGTATGTCCTATTTCGATATGATGCTCAGCTAGTGCTGATTGCGTGAAATGTTTTAGTCTGACTTTACTCTCATGTTCCTTTACACGTTGGCTTACCGCTCTCCCGGTTTCTCCAATATAAACTTTGCCACAAGAACAAAAGATTTTACATGCTCCCGGATCACTGAGAGGTGCCTTTTTATCTTATGTTGTGTTTATTGAGAATTCTGCCTATTTGTTCTGTGATACCTTAAATGTAGGGTAGGATAGTTGTCGTTTTTCTCTCTCTTTCTTTAGTAGGTTGTGTTGCCTTGTTTTTTTAAATGTATTTTCTTATTGCTTCTTGAATTTGTTTATTTGCGTAATCGTTTTTTTCTACGTACGAAGAAGTTGATGATTGATTGCTTTTGAGTTGAGTGGTGGTGGGATGAGGCATGTAGGTATCTGTTTGTATGTATGGGTTTTCTGTAAACTTCATGTCCTAATGTGTTATCAGATCTTTTGTAAACTGGTACGTCCAAGAAAGGCAATTTTCCGTTTTCTTTAATTTCCATGGTGAACTGGATATGAGGGTGTAATTGATTGATGAAATCGAAGAACTTGTGTAGTTCATCTAGTCCATGTCTTTAGGTGAGGAAAGTGTCGTCAACGTAACGGCACCGAAATTTCGGTTTAGGCTTGGTTTTTTTCAAGATTTTAGTTTCTAGATTTTCCATAAAGATGATGGCTATTACAAGTGAGATTGGAGATTCCATTGTTGCTCCTGAGATTTGTTCGTGGAGCATAGCTAGCTGAGCTGAGAACTCAGCTAGCTCAGCTGAGAACTAGCTGAGCATCATATCGAAACAGGATATAGCATTTTATTTGACAAAAGAACCGTCATCGCAAAAACGTACAATATTTGTCCAAGAAAACATAGGGAATCAATCGAAATCTTTAAACACCCTGATAACATCAATGGGGACAATGGATATATTAGCTATCCGATTTGGATTTCCGTTCTCCCGGATTTCTTAAAAAAAGACTTGATTGGCCAATCAAGTTCGACCAGTCCCCACCATGGGGCTCTCTGGCTAATCACAGGCATAGTAGAGATTGTATATAAGAACAACATAACCCGAAACTTCAGTTTCAGGTCAGCTCTGAAGAAGTGAACTGCAGTGTTCACGAAAAGTCGGCAAGATTCGTAATTTAGCACATGATTAAAAGCCGAAAAAGCTTTAAATTTAAAATTTATTATAATGAATCATCGTGAAAGCATTAAATCTATTAATTGTTTTTTTTTGTAAATGGCTTATCCTGCCGTGAAGTACTTTACGCGACGACACTTTGATCTTGAGGAAGAGGCATTTCATACAATTATGACAGCAGTTCACTTACAGGTATTCAGAGATTTAATATCTTCAGACAATGTCTTAATTTTTATTTTTAACTGAAAATTGAATTTTTTATCGCAATCCGCAGCCGAGCCTGCTCCAATTTTAATTTACTGTCACTTTGTTGTCAAATTCTACAGCACGATGTACGAAATTATGAACTTTGAATTATGTTGGAGAAAAAATATTTACTATAAAAACCCGTATTTTCAAATATTATGCATTGCCATAGCTTCCTCACTCTTCAATAAAATGTATAGATATTATAGGTGAATCGATTCGACTCGAATCAAAACATGTTTTCTGTTCTTCTATCAACTTTGAATTATGTTGATGAAAAAAGTTTTACTATAAAAAACCGATTTTCAAAATATATCAATTATCATAACTTCCCTACTCTTTAATGAAATGTATTAATATTGTGGGTCAATTGATTCGTCTGAAACCGAGGAATCTTTTATATTCTTGTATCAACTTTGAATTATGCTATTGAAAAAAGTTTTACTATAAAAACTCGATTTTTAAAATAGTATTGAGTGCTGAAAAAAATGCAATGAATATTTATAGAAATCCTTCCGTCAGTTTCAAGATATAAGTGAGGAAAATAAGCCCTCCAAATTTCATCAATTTATCTGCAACCGTTTTCTAGTTATCATGTTCACAATAAAGTGTGACATCCACACACGCGCACACGCACACCCGGAAAGTTGCTTAGAACATTGTATTAGACATTTTTCAATTGAGGAAGGTTTAATTAAATGAATTTAAAATTTTTGGAAAATGTTACCATTACAAAACTTTCTCTATGAGGAAGCAAAAACCAGTTTCGGTTAAAAGTTTTTCCTTTGTAGCCTGATAATTCAAATATTAGGTAGAAAATTCATTCGTTTTATTGGAAAGTTCGTCTCTTTAGACAGAAAAATAATCTTTTTTTTTTTTTAAATTAGTTCTTTGATCTGAAAATTTGACGATACCATTCTTGGTTGAAAATTCAACTATTTCGTTGAAAATTCTTCTATCCCGGTTTAGAAGTAAATTGTTTGCTAAAACACTAGACGTTTTTGCTGGAAAACTTGACTATTTTGTTAAAAATTCGTCAGATAATACGTTCTTTTTGTTGAAGATTAGTTTTTTAAACTGCAAATTTATCTGTTCCATTTTAGGTTGAAAACTTATCTTTTTCGTTGAAAATTCAACTAATTGGTGAAAATTCGTCTCTTTGATTTAAAACTAATCTATTTTCCTACACATAATAAACTGAGTCTTTGTACTTCCTTCACATTTGTGAACAGTCCTTTGAAAATTAAAGAACTTTTCTACACTGTTAGAAATTTCAGAACTTTTCTAGCAAAATATAGTGAATGATAAGATGTTAATGCTTTTTTTCTACATGGTGTAAAATCAATATTTTTACATTCTCATCTGAGAAGGTATTGGTTTTATGTAAAATTTGACTTAGTGGGTTTCCATAAAATCTTCACGTTTTGAGACCCCCTGAGTCAGAAAAAAACGATTTTTGCGAAGGTGTCTGTCTGTCTGTCTGTAGTCTGTAGGCATGATAACTTTCGAAAAAAATATCAGATTGGATTGTCCTTTGGCAAACTTTTTTAAGACCTAAAACGAAAGAACAATTTCGTTAATCAGCTATTTTGGATCAAAATGCAACAAGTTAAAGCATTTTGAACATTTTTGAGACCATTTTTTTTCTAGGTGTAAAAATTTTATGGACTGCTATTCATATGACTCGAAAACTTGAATAATTTATCTACTGACATTTTTCGATAAAGAGAAAAATTAACAGAGTTACAGCATTTTGAAAATCCAAAAAAACAAAGGAAAATGAACAATTTAAGCGGAACATCGCTCGATATGAAAGAAAGTCAGGAAAAGAAAAGCGTTGCTTTTTGAAAGTCCTACCAGATTATCATAATAAATTTTTGAATTTGGTCGAATAAACAAAAATTCCAAATTTTATCGCACACAAAATAATTAAAAATTCCATTTTGCGGTCAAACTATGCAAGATACAAAAAAAGATAAACAGACAAAAATGGTGCACCCAAAAAAGATCTACAAGTTTGGCAAATCACTTTTTAATAGGAAGCTTAGTTTCTCTTTTATTCGTAAAGAATTATATTAAAAATTACAAAATTTAATTTTTGTACAAACGACACAAGCTATGAAGAAAAAAATTGATAGACGAAGGTTGTTCACTTAAAGACGATCTACGATTCCGTTATTTATAATTTTTAGAAGGGGTGAGTAGATTTTTTTTAATTGTAAGAAATATGAATAAAAATTAAAAAATTGAATAAAGGTGAATCGGTTGAGAATTGCGACCTGCACCTTCATCCTTTGGCGAAAATCCACTCCTGATGCACTGTGCGGTTGCCACAGTGGACCGCGACGAGTCTACTAGCAAATTTGTAGCTCCTTTTTGGGACAACAATTTTTGTCTTATTATTTTTTTTTCGTAGCTTGTGTCGTTTGTCCAAAAATTTAAGTTTTTTATTTGTAATGTAGTTTTTTATCAATAAAATAAAAAATATCCGTGTCATCAAAAAATCGATAATAATAAGCAACAAGTAAATGATTTAATTGTTCCAAAATTGGTGCAATATTGCATTTTAATTGGAAAAAGGTTACGCGGCCCTGACTCACAGAAAAAACTAAGAATAAAATTTGTTGCAGGAAATTTTTTAGAGCGATAAAGTTTAGTTCAGCCAACTTCGCGTCTTTCAAAATACATGTGTTTGTCATGGAAAAACAAAAGAAAGTTTAACCGATATTTGTGTAAAGTTTATCCTATGAAGTTGATTTCTGTTGCAAAGAATCTTTCGTCGGAAATCGATGTAAAGTTTATCTTCTGTTTTTTCTGTGCTGTTTACGTTTGCATCCCCCCGACCTGTGGCCAAGGCTATTTGCAGGCAACCCCCGAAACTGGACTAAAACTGATAGATCGGTGTACATAGATTTCTATCTGACTTCGAGTTAGCGAAAATATTATTTTTAGTTTAGATACTTTTAAATTGAATTAATGGTACACCGACTGCAGAGAATAGTCACTTTTAAATTAGATAATTTTTTTAAGTTGAAAATTTTGCATAAAAATGAAATTTGAAATTATTTCTGGAATAAAAGACATATTTAATTTCAAATTTAAAGCAATAAAATTTGATCGTGCGAATTTTTTGCCTTATTTTAAAAACAATTTAATTTTTGGAATAAAACCGCGACTAAAACTTTTTCCGTTCTGCTAATTATTTCGTCACTCACATTATCATTATCCGATTATTAAGCTGTTGAGGCGGCTTACAACATTTGTGTACTTATATAAATAAAAGGGCGCTCATGACAAATATAAAATCGGAAGCTATTCACTATTCAGTAAGAAAATTATTTGAGGTTATCAAGATGTTATGAGATCAAAAATACATGTCTCTAAAAAGAGTCCTTTTTTCTGTAAGGTTATATATTTTTTATGTAATGAATTATCTGATCTACATTGTTCATAAAATTCAAGGAAATCTTGTCAATGCTTTAAAATATCTCGAAATATGATAAAATTATCCTTTGAAATTTGATAAAGTCCTTTGAAATTTAATTAAAATTTCTCAAATCTCTTAAGAACTTTGCAGCATATGAAACCTTCTCGAATATCTGAAATCGCGAAAAATGATATAAAATCTTTGGAAAACACTTGAAATACCTTGAAATAATTAGGATATCCTGTAATCATCGAAACCCTATCAAGTATGTTGAAATTTCTTACAAAACGTTCAAAAACTACTTCACACTTCCAGGAGATACCAAATTTTGTTGTAAATTTACCTTTTTAGTTGGAAATGCAACTATTAAATTTTCAATCAGAAATTCATCTTCTTTTATTGAAAATTGAACTAATTGGTTGAAAATTACACTGCTTTGCTAAAAACCCTTCTTCAACAACGTTCTCAAACCTTTATTTTATTGGTTGAAGATTGAACTCCTTTATGGAAATTAGTATTCTTCTAGTTGAAAATTAATTTTTTCACTGAAAATTTAAGTATTCTATTTCTGTCCTAAAATTGATCATATTTTTGAGATGTGCTCGATCGCGCTGCTATTTGTTCATTTCATAAACAAATGATATACAAAATTATTCAAATAATGAATTATAAATAAAACAATTATGTGTACATCACAAGGCAGAGGCGAATCGAGTCCTTCGTAATCTTTCGTAAACTACATTTTCAGAATTTTCCAGTTATTTATTTATAAAATTAATAAATAATATCCAATGACACCTTTTTATGATCCACCACACATTTCCGCTGAAAGCAAGTAATTGTTCGGCAAAATATTACCTTAAAATCGAATACTCGATAATGATAATATACTATTATTTGATATTATAATTTTTTATAACAAATAATATTACTTATGAATCATTTTTTGCTTGCACACACTCCTGCGCATTGAATCCCAAAGAGAATAAAAGTCGGAAAGTTGTTTACCAAATGATTGACGAAAAAGAAAAGCATCAACATTTGTTCATTATTTGCATTTATGTCAAATTTTGAACAATAACAATTCAAAAATCGCTTCCACATATCAGCTATAAATTTAATAACAAAATTTTCCAATTCGGATACAATTTAATATCAATTAAGAATTGCGTCCTACAAGTTATCGTTAACTATGTTATTTAATTTCGCCAAACTGTGTCTCTCGTTGCGCGTGGATAATGAGGCGAGTGCACTAAAAAATTAATGTCCCTATAAATTATACGCTGTAGCTAAAAAAAAATAATGAGAAACTAAAAATCATGTAACTCTCTGAATTTTGAATATTCAAAGAAAAAAATTTTGAATGGCCTTGTGGGGATTAGCAAAAGATAAAACAAAAGATGTCTTGATAATCATAATAAATTTGCATTTAAATCTTATTATTTCATTTCGATCTGACTACCGATTACAAAGAATATTACATTTTCGTTTATCTTTGCTCTATGGAATTAATGATACACATGCTGTAGAGTATCTTCATTGGAAGCAACTTCTTTAAACCAACGTGGAGAGATTGGATACTGTCTGCCTACAGGACATTCCCCCATTTCAATTACGGTCATATCGTCAACTGCACCGTTTCTCATGTTTATTTTTATTCTCGAACTATATCCATCTGCCTTATATATTCCACGAAGAAGCCCGGTATACTCCAGTATTGCAAAAACGTTACCATTGGATGTTGATAAAACAATATGTTCTCGGGTTGGCACGGTCACATATCTGTTCCCTTCTGCTCGCAATTTAATCGGTAAACCGGCAGGAATGACATATCTTCGAAATTCGTTCGACATTGGGATTCCGTACAGACCGCAGTGAATCGTAATTTGCAGAAGCTTTAATAAACTTTCTTGAGATGACTGCTTGACTTTTGCCTACTGGACAATCCCTTTTTTCATCTGGAGTCAAATTATCAAGTGTGCCGCTTATCAAATTTATTTTTAATCGCGAATGATTTCTATCTCCCCTATACATTCCACGAAGAATCCCACTATCATCTAATATTGCAAAAATGTCATCATTGGATGTTGATAATACAATATATTCTCGGGTTGGCACAGGCACATATCTATTCAGTTCTCCTCGAAATCTAATTGGCATACCAGCAGGAATAACGTATCTTCGAAATTCAAATTGCTGGTTCCCATTTGTGCGAGGAATTAGCCGAACATATCCAAGTTCTTCTATTGTACATCCAAGTACTCGATCTGAACGAAGCCTTCCCAGAGGAGAAATGGATCTGGTACGAAGTGGAGGCTCCTGAGAAGATGTCCGGTCAGGTGAATGTTGTCTGGCAGAAGAAGAACCAGGATTTTGTTCGCCATTAGGACTTCGGCTAGCAGGAAGCCTGGACCTGCCACGAAAAGGAGCCTCCTCTGGAGAAATCTGGTCAGGCCAATTCTGTTGTCGAACAGCAGAAGAAGAAAAAGAAGGGCCGGGATTACGTTCGCTTTTAGGTTTCTCGTCGGGCTGTGAACTGCATTCTGCAAGAAGAAACAGAAGATTATTCTTTTTTGTTCAGCACAGTTATCTCTAATATCTTTAGCTGAATTCAACGGTTCTTTGCAGAAAGCATCTTTCTGATGATTCTATAAAAATTATGAGAAATAATTGTTAATTATAAGAGCTTCCTACCGTACATTTGTCTTGTTAAATTAAAATATATTTTTTGAAGACGACAAGTGCATGAACCCTTACATAAATAATGACAATAAACGATTTTCTGCTATACGAAAAACTACATAAAAAAAATAAAAAAAAGAAGAATTAATTTGGAATTATTTCAAAATTCCATAAAGAACAGTTAAGCGTCAAAACTTTCAAATTGAAAATGATTAAGGCTCACCGTGTTTGAATTTAACTTAACACATTGTTTTATTTTTAGGATTTGTTCCGAATTCGTTAAAATTCTCGTGGAATTCTTATAAACTTCATTGAGCTCTTTTGAATTCAAAAGAACATTAGACATATTATTAATACATTTTAGTCACTTTTAGTTAGTTTTAGTCACATTTTGGGTTAAAAATTATTATGTCAAGGAACTTTATTTGAAAACAAAATCTCATCTGCAAATCACGTTTAGACTTTATTTTGGTTATGTTTCTTTATTGACTTTTATTTTCTATATATAAATATATTAAAAGTGCATGTATTGATAGACATATATAATGATAAAAATGATATATAATATACAATATACTGTCTCCTCCCCCCCCCCCTTTCTCATTTGAGACTACCCTGTAAACATGTAGGGTTATCTCAGTAGTTTACATGCGCCGCTGTGCCAGCTTCCCATTTGCCCCCCCCCCCCCCCCGCCACATTACTATTACGACCTGTATGAGAGCCCAAAGAATATGTGTGCATAATTTAGTGCCGATTGGTCAAAAACTATGGATTTGCATAAGCATCATACGTTTTAGGGCACTTGATTTTATATATTAGATAATAATATGATAATACATATACAATTATCCACTTCTATATTAACGTCATTTCAAATAATTTAATTGCAGTTTTCAAATCCTATTTCAAGGAAATTGATCATTTTTTCCTTCTTGTTTTATATTTTGTGAAAATTTTAAAAATTTGACTATTTGGTAGAAAATGTTTTTGTAGGTTTGCAATTTAACTATTTGATTAGTAATTCAGAAATTATTGTTAAAAAGGAATGAATTTTATTTAAAAATTAGACTATTTTCTTGGAGATTCATCTTCTTTGCTTGAAACTTGAACTGTTTCAAGAAAAAATTAGCTATTTTCATGGAAATTCCTCTCTCTGAATTGGAAATTTAACTCTTTGTTGATAAGTCCAACTGTTTGGTGAGAAATTATGAATTAATTTGTTTAGTTTCTACTATCTTGTCGAAAATGGATTATTATGTTAGAAAGTAATTTCTTTGCGGTAAGCTTGATAGTATATTATGCACCAAGGGCGAAAAGAGGGACATTATTGATGAGTGTATGTTTCCTGTGCGAGTCGTAGGAACCGAACTTAAGTGCCGCTTTCCAAGTTCGTCGGTATGTAATGGCCATGTATATTTATGACGTCATAATTTTTTACATCATAGACTGTAAAAATAATAAGACTGAGAAAAATTAGTCTCAAGCGGTACTTAAATGAGACCACTGGTGGGAACCCAGAATGGTTTCTTTTTGCACTGAAAATAACAGCATGAAGTTATCCTTTTCAAAAAAGAAACGCGAAAAAAAAAATACCATAAAAAAATAAATCTCTAGTTTTTACAGTGTAAATATACAAATGACTATTCTATGACTATAAGCTGGAAAGGGGGACTTAGGTTCGCTACACAGATCTGATAAATAGCCGTATTCATGCATGTATTATATGAAATATAGTAAGAATTACAGATATATTATATTATTATATTCACCAATAGAATTAACGATGGCCGCCAAAGAGAAAACAAGAGTACGGACCATCCGCATTTTCACAAAGTAGAGAAAAAACTGATTAATGCTTCAGTGCATAATTTGGTTAATAACTGTATCTAAGGAATATTCCATTGCATCATCAGAGTACCAATATATACATAAGTAGCCGCTATCTCACATATATGTGAAATAACGACTTTATTTGTGTAAAGATTGTCCCTCGCAGATAATGATATCATTTGACATTTTTAATTACGATAATTTTAATTAAGAGCTTCTCATCTGAAATGTAGGGTAAAATGTTTTATGTAAAAATTGAGTCAAAACGACGACTTTCGAAGAAATTATCTGATTAAATAATCTGATTGAATTTCTGATTACATTTTCATTTGTATGGAAATAGTATTTCCATAGAAATGTATGGAATACTGCGTTTTTGGAGGTGAATTGAAATACATTTATATAGCATGCAGGTACATTTTTTTTTTCATTCCTAGCGGCTTTTGCATATGTTCAATTACCTTCTGAGGTAAAAAAAAACAATGTAAGGCAGAGAAACAAATTTCACAGGTGAAGAATTTTTGTTTTAAATTCATTTTTATGCTTTATTTCAATCTATATCATTCTTATAAATGGAATTTTCATAGATGAGGAAGAAGTAAGGGAAGGGAAAAGAAGTAGCACAGAAAAAGCAGAATGTAATCTTTACAGCGATTTCAGACTAATTTTTACCTGCAACCAAAATTAACTTCACGTGTTAAGATTTACCCACCACCTGGGAAATGGTTAGGGATCGTCCATATATTACGTAAGACGTTTTTCTTTTGTTTATATCGTTGTGTCCTTTTCAACTTCACATCAATTTTATCCTCGTCTTTATTTAAACAAAAGAAAAACGTCTTACGTAATTTATGGACGATCCCTTACCATGTCAACTCCATTGAATCTTGTTTTGTTTCGATACGAAAAATTGAACTTCATCTACTTGAAAATTAACCGCAACAAAAGTTCACTTCTTTTTTTTCTGTGAAAAGTATGTGAGTGGAATTAGGGAAAGTAAAAGATGGAGAAGTGAGGGAAGGGATGAAATTGGAAGTATGGGATGTGAGGGATTGTAAAGTAGAAAAAGCGAATGTAATTGTGGGATGTAAGAGGAGGTGAAGTAGAGAAAGGAGAAGTCAGGAAATTGAGCAGGTTGAAGGTATGAGAAGTGGGGGATGTGAAGAATTTTAAGGGGTTGTGATGTAGAGGAAGGAGAAGTAAGAGATGTAAAGATGTCATATAATTATATATTTACCAATAGAATCAAGGAAGACGGCAAATGAAAGCAATAGAGTACCGACGGTGATCTTCATTTTTTACTAATCGAGTCCTGCCTCCCTGCCTCACTCGCACAATAAAGTTTCATAGAAATTTTCTGTTCTATGTTCTCGTATACCTGTATGTTATAGAACAAATAGCGGTATCTAAAAAATTATATCGACGTACGCTCATAGTTTAAACAAAGGTTCCAGAATACCGATCTTTATTCGTTCAATTTTATTTCTTCCAAGGTATCATTATTGCACAAATTAATATGATGAATTCATGTGATATCGTTTATCGATTTTTCTTATAATGAACCAAATACAAATTTTTTATAAACTATTTTAATTTTACGTGCACTACGTTTCAATTATGGGAAAAATATTTAGAAATTAAAGAAATCTTTAGAATGTAATTACGATGCCCATAATTTTAAATTTTTTAATTGAAAAATAGCTCTTGCCTTGAGAGCATTAACCGTTAACCTAACACGAAGAGAAGTTTCGGCAGATGTTGGAGACCCGGAGGAAGATTGAGGTTTGGCAGGCCACCTGGACCTGGGACGAACAGTGGAGTCGACAGGTTGTCGAGATCCGGCAGTAGAATAAGGCCTGGCAGGAGAAGAAGGAGAAGAAGGTCCACAACGAGGAACATTAGGATTGAGGTCGCCATTCGGAAAACACTTGGACTGTAAACGTAATTCTACAACAAAAAATACATGATTACATTTTTTTTAGAACGCAGTCGCATTTTCATACATCAGGAGTTGTAAATGTGGTTGTTATTTCGAAACTTGACTCTACTGTCGCTCATTAATTCTTCTTCTCACTAAACGTCTTTGACCCTGGAATCTTTTCAAACAAATTTTAAATTTTACTTCTAAAAGCATATATTCTTACAAGAAATTGAATTGTGCTTATTTTCCTTCCGACAACAAAGTTGTAGCTTTTGCCGTTTTCGAAACTCACTCGAAAACCCCGTTTTTAAGTAAAAAAAATTTTTCTTTACACATTATACATTATTTTATTCAAGTTCGTCGCCCTAGAGTTATACTACGCCATGGCCACTTTCTGAAATGTTCAAACTATTATTATTATTTTTGGCTCAGTAAATGTTATCGTCCGCGAAGGAAGGGCCCTAACACGGAAAAATCGATTTTTCGTTTTTCACACCAATCGATAGTTGTTTATTTAATGTATAGAATTCCTGAAAACAAAAAAAGAATTCAAGGATTAAATTTGGACAAACCCCACAAAATGCTCCTATTGCAATTCCTAAAAACAAAAAAATTTTTTTCTTTGCACAAAAATAAAAAAGAGGAAAGAAAAATGAGAAAGCAACCAACCACATCCCCTTCCTTCTCTTTTTTATTTTTTTCGTATTTTTTATTTTTATTATTATCAAATCACAATATGAAAGCATGCACAATATTTACCAACGTTTCGGTGCTCACACAGAACCCTTATCAAGGCAAGAAAAATTAGAGCAGGTAGGAACAGCGCGAAATAACGACGCTATCGCCTCGATACCTGACAACTCAATTAAGTAATTAATTAATTAAATTAATTTATTAATTATTAATTTTTTTATTAATTTATTAATTTTTTTTCTATCCATTGGCTTCATTATTGGAAGTTAAATGGGATTTTGAATTTGATTTTAATCTAATTTAAAATTCTTAAATTTCAGTTTTTTATTTGCTCTTATGCAATAACAAATATTATTCGTATATCTGACAAATTCGAATTGTTATTAAACTGCAAAGTGAGGCCCTCTAATAGATGTCCTGTGTTGGACCGCCTCTTCAATCGCTCCTCCTGTAACACGAAGCTACCGCGCGTTATGTCCCTTTCTTCGCGGACGATCACAAATGTTAAACTTTGTTTTTTAATAAATCTTTCTAACTGGTTAGCTACTTTTGTGTCTTGTATCACAGTGAGGCTCAACTTCTATTCTGCACATTTAATGCGTCATATTGTTTTCCAACCAATACGTGTAACTTTACAGTTCTGAATTATATGAAGAATTCAAAAGAAATATGAAAATCTAGCAGACCGCACAGGAAATATTACGACTATTACACAGCTCCACAAAAAAAATCGAGAAAATTACTCCTGGAGCCTGACTATGTCTATCATATGTTTTCGTGGTCGCTAAATCCAAACTCAGGGTCCATTTAACCCCATCAGGTCAGGATTTTCCATAACCTTGAAAAATAGGCCCAAAAACCCAATAAATCCTCTATCCATTGACCAGTCAATCCCAATTACCCCATAACCGCATAACCCCTTAACTCCTTAAACCCTTAAACCCATAACCTCAAAATGCCATGACCCCAAAACACTATTTTTTGATTTTATGGACAATTTTATGGAATTTGGATTTAGCGACCCCGAAAACATATGATAGACATAGTCAGACTCCAGGCGTAACTTTATCGATTTTTACATTCTCATTCTAATGAGAAGGTATTGGTTTTATGTAAAATTTGACATAGTCGGTTTTCATCAAATCTCCACGTTTTGAGACCTCCTGAGTCAGAAAAAACGATTTTTACGAAGGTGTCTGTCTGTCTGTAGTCTGTCTGTCTGTCTGTAGCCACGATAACTTTCGAAAAAATGATCAGATTTGATTAAGCTTTGGCACACTTTTTTATGGCCTATAAAGAAAGAACGAGTTCGTTAACCAGCTATTTTGGATAAAAATTCAAAAAGTGAGCACATTTTGAAAATTGTTGAGACCACTTTTTTTGAAGATTCAAAAATTCTATGTACGGTTGTTAGTAATACGCAAAATGACGAACAAAATATCCTAATGACTTTTCGTGATAAAAAAAAAATTACTGGAGTTATAGCATTTTGCAAATTCCAAAAAGCAAACGAAAATGAACATTTTAGGCCGAAAAATGCACGATATCAAAAAAAGTCTAGAGGAGAAAAACGTTGCTTTTTGAACACCTCATAATATTTTTATAACAGTTTTTTGAATTTTTTGAAAAATAAAAAATTCAAATTTTGATCGCACAAAAAAATGATGAAAAATCAAAAATTCCATTTTGCTGTCAAACTATGCAAGATACGAGAAAAGATCATTATATCAAAATTGTGCACCTAAAAAGGATTTACAAATTTCTAATGACTCACTTTTTGATATGACGCGTAGTTTTTGTTTTATTCGTAAAAAACAGCATTGAAAATAGAAAAATCAAATTTGTAGACGAATAACACGAGCTACGAAAAAAATGACATTAAAAAAATTTGTTTATTTAAGGAGGAGGTACAAATTTGTTGTGAATCATCTTTCGATACGATGCGTAGTTTTTGTTTTATTCGTGAAAATAACATTGACAGTAAAAAAAATCAAATTTTTGAAAAAAACAATGCAAGGTACGAAAGCATTAAAAAAAGGTTTACAAACTTGTAATCAATTTTTGTTGTAAGAATATATTCAAAATGAAAAAAATTAACTTTTCTGAAAAACGGAACAAGCTAAAATAAAATTTTAACTAATAAAATTTGTCGCCTAAATTATATAATTATTTTTGATATGAAATCAAATACAAATTTAGTAATTTGTATATGAACAACATATAACACGAAGCACAAAGTGCGCGCTCAGTGTATTTACCAAATCGCGCGCCGTAAGTGCGCTCAAACTTTTTTGTTTCTATCATACGGTGCACAGAACCGAGCGTGGAACGCAAGGTTCAAATGATTTTCAAATCAAATATCGAGCGCCAAGCGCGAGTGTCTGGATGAGAATGTGTTCCTTAAGGTCGATAGAACCTTGAGTAAATAAAGTTCCTTTTCAGTCTAAAATGAAAAAAAAATTTAAAAATCACTTAATATGTAGAGGTTTTGATAATTTCATAAGATTTGCAAACAAACTTTTTCTTTTCATCGAAGTCGAACACGAAGTTCAGAAATCTAGAGGAGCCGAGCGTAAAGCGCGATGCAAATACGCCCGAGCGCGCAGCGCGAGGTGAATATATAATCGAGTGCGAAGCGCGAGATAAATATATGATCGAGCGCGAAGCGCGAGATCCAACAGTCGCGCGCCCTAGGCGCGCTCAAACTTGCGAGGGAAGCGAGCCGCGCGCGTTATGATAACCCATACCAACTTCGTAGTTACGATTCAAGGGACAATACTTATGGATAGGGTTACGATGATAACAGTGATTATAATAGGTATACAAATTCACCTGAAAGTGAACGCTCTTCCAGTCGAAGTCTGTCTCCTACTATTCAAAATAGTCGTGACAATTCTAGGCAAAAAGACACCTCAAAAGATTTAGGTCAGCCGCCTAAAAAATCATTTTTGACTAAGGAACCAAAGGAGGGTGCTAGCGATTCAGTTCCTGAAAATAAAGTGTCAAAAACAAACTTAAAGGTCTCTGAAAGAGACGCAGTACCGCCGAAATATCAACTGGATGCAGATGTCCTAAAAATTTCTGGAGAGCGTTTTATGCCTGATCCAGCACTTGCAACAGCAGTGCACTGTCAATTATCACATATTTGAGAGGAACTTAAAAAAAAAAGATCTTCCTTTTGAGCAGAGGAAATTACTATTAAACAAATTTCTCTTCACCAGTAAACTGTATCTTTATTGACCCTCTTAAATTAAATTTGGAGGTTGGCGCGGCATAAGACAGCACGATTATTAAGAGAGACTAAAGAATTGTTGGAAAACATGGAAAGACATCAGCATTTCTAGCTGATATAGCGAATGTTATAGACCTGATACTCAAAGTGTTTCCACCTGAAATGTCACAATATTTTGAACCACTTAATAGTGTAATGAGAGTACTGAATGATCTGCAGTATGACGAAAGAACGATTCATGCGAGCTGAATATTGACAAATATTGAAGCATCTTTCAAGGATACGCTCAAGGAACGACAAACTGACCAAACGTTGTTCAGAAATGATCTCGCCGAAAAATTGGAGGATACTAATGATTTACAACAGTCCATGAAGGACTTGAAACCAGCCCCAATATTACAATCGGAAAAGGGCGGAAATTCAAAAAACCACAGCCTTGCCGAAATCAACGGAAGTCGAATTGCCCTTCGAGGGGACGCAGTAGAATCCGCAACTGGTTTCAAATCATGAGACTCAGTGCGGCTCTGATGAAGAACTTTTATTAAAAAGATTTACTCTAAAGCTTCTCACACTGCTGGTTTTAATGATAGCATAGCGTATGCAAACGCTTACCCTCATTTATATAAGACATGTCGAGAGAAATTCTGATATTACTGAGATTCAGATTCAAGACAGGAGAAAAATAAATGAGGCGCAGAAAATTCCTGACCATTTCTTATTATAATTACAATAATGTAATTTGCCCAGTCTCATAGTTGGATGAATATTCATTTAAAATAGACCAAGAGTTTGCGTGGCTCTTAAACACAGAAGTTCATAGCTATCAAGAAGCCACACAATACTGTCTCCACGCAGACACTGAGCCGCAGTATAAATAAAACCCTTAAGGATAATGATTATAGTACAAAGATTTTGTATGTATACAGTAAAGTTATGAAAGACAAGGGAAAAATTGCAAAATCTCTTTTCAATAGTTCACTTCACTAATATTCTATATATTACCTTATAACTATCATTTGCCTTCTTTTTTATGAAATGAAGAAGGGTTTATACAATTATTTTATTAAATAAATTTAAAATATAAAGCTTTCTCGGGTTTTAATCCTGTGCAAAATTACGAATCTTGCCGACGTTTCGTGAAGATTGCAGTTCACTTCTTCAGGACTGACCTGAAACTGAGATTCAAATATCTGAAATCACGACAAATCATATAAAATCTTTGAAAACACTTTAAATACCTTCAAATAGTTAGGATATCCTGTAATCACCGAAACCCTATCAAGTATGTAGAAATTTCTTACAAAACGTTCAAAAACTACTTCAAACTTCCAGGAGATAACAAATTTTGTTGTAAATTTGTCTTTTTAGTTGAACATGCAACTATTAAATTTTCAATTGGAAATTCATCTTCTTTTATTGAAAATTGAATGAATTGGTTGAAAATTACACTACCTTGATAAAAAAACCTTTTTGTTGGTTGAAGTTTAAACTATTTTTTTGCAAATTTGTTGTTCTTTTTTGGTTGAAAATTAATTTTTTGACTAAAAATTTGAGTATTCTATTTCTGTCCTAAAATTGATCATACTTTTTAAGATGTGCTTGATCACGATGCTACGGGATGGGGTCAACTTTGCACGTAGCATCTTTGCACGTGCCCAACTGTGCACGTCGATGGCCAGACGGACAACTGTGCACGTCTTTGGTCAGATGGACAACTGTGCACGTGCCAACTGTGCACAGATGGTACTTCGACGTGCACAGATGGGCTCCTGTGGGCTTGGGCGTGCACAGATGTCACTTTCCTAACTGTGCACGTGCACAGATGTCACTTGTCTAACTGTGCACGTACACATTTGTCACTTGCCCAACTGTTCACGTGCACAGTTGTCACTTGCCCAACTGTGCACGTGCACAGATGTCACTTGCCCAACT
>CAKNYM010051255.1:102675-132114 GCA_932195095.1 Andricus curvator | reverse complement strand
AACCAGTATGATGCCAACCGTTGGCGGAATTCTTGCGTCGGTATTCAACCAGTAATGACAGTCAGTACTGGACCAGTTGTAAACCAGTACTATGCCGATGGTTGGCACAGTACTAACATCCAGTACTGGTATTTCTTCTCTATTACAACTGGCGCGGTACTGCACCGGTCGTGAACTCTGGCTAAAATCCGACTTTTCCCCCTGGGTATTGATGAGTGTATCTTTCCAGTGCGATTCGTAGGAACCGAACTTAAGTGCCGCTTTCCAAGTTCGTAGGTATATAATGGCCATGGCTGGAAATAACAGCATGAAGTTATCGTTTTCAAAAATGGAACGCAAAAAACAAATACTATAAAAAAAGAAATCTCTGGTTTTGACAGTGTAAGTATACTAATGGCCATTATACGACTATAAGCTGGAAAGGGGGACTTCAGGCTCGCTCCACAGGCCTCATAAAAAGCCGTATTCATGCATGTATTATATGAAATATAATAAGAATTACAGATATATTATATTATTATATTCACCAATAGAATTAACGATGACCGACAAAGTGAAAACAAGAGTACAGACCATCCGCATTTTCACAAAGTAGAGAAAAAACGGATTAATGCGTCAGTGAAGAATTTGGTTATTAGCTGTATCTAAGGAATATTCCATCGCATCATCTGAGTACAAATATATACATAAGTAGCCGTTATCTCACATATATGTGAAATAAAGACTTTATTTGTGTCAAGATTGTCCCTCGCAGATAATGATATCATTTGAGATTGTTTATTACGATAATTCTAATTAAGACATTCTCAACTCAAATGTAAGTTAAAATGTAGGTATAATGTAAGAAAAAATGATTAAATAATCTGATTGAATTTCTGATTAAATTTTGATTTGTATGGAAATACTGCATTTTTGGAGGTGAATTGAAATGCATTTATATAGCATGCAAGTACATATATATATTTTTTTCACATTCCTAGCGGCTTTTGCATATGTTTAATTGCCTGTTGCGGTAAAAATAAAAAAAATGTAAGGCTGAAAAACAAATTTCACAGGTCAAGAATTTTTTTTTAAATTCATTTTTATGCTTTATTTCAATCAATATCATTCTTATAAATGGAATTTTCATAGATGAGGAAGAAGTAAGGGAAGGGAGGAGAAGTAGCACAGAAAAAACAGAACGTAATCTTTACAGCGATTTCAGAGTAATTATTACCTGCAACAAAAATTAACTTCACGTGTTAAGATTTACCCACCACATGGGAAATGGTTACCATGTCAACTACATTGAATCTTGTTTTGTTTCGATACGAAAAATTAAACTTCATCTACTTGAAAATTACCCGCCACAAAAATTCACTTCTTTTTTTTCTGTGAGAAGTATGTGAGTGGAATTAGGGAAAGTGAGAGATGGTGAAGTGAGGGGAGGGATGGGATTGGAAGTGTGGGATGTGAGGGGTTGTAAAGTAGAAAAAGCGAATGTAATTGTGGGACGTAAGAGGATGTGAAGTAGAGAAAGGAGAAGTCAGGAAATTGAGCAGGTTGAAAGTAGGAGAAGTGAGGGATGTGAAGAATTTTAAGGGGCTGTGATGTAGAGGAGGGAGAAGTAACAAAAGGAAAAATGTTATATTATTATATATTTACCAATAGAATCAAGGAAAACGGCAAAAGCAAGGAATAGAGTACCCACGATGCTCCTCATTTTTTACTAATCGAGTAGATGAGAGTAAATGGAAGTAGATGGTACTGATTCAGCGAGAAAAGGAATTTTCTAAAAGATGTTTCCATATATATACTAGTGGGCTTTTCGTATTCCACGTAGCCAATTTTGATTCGCTGACTCCCCTTTCTGACCTCCTGCCTCCCTGCCTCACTCGCACAATAAAGTTTCATAGAAATTTTCTGTTCTATGTTCTCGTATACCTGTATGTTATAGAACAAATAGCGGTATCTAAAAAATTATATCGATATACGCTCATAGTTTAAACAAAGGTTCCAGAAAACAGATCTTATTCGTCCAATTTTATTTCTTCCAGGGCATCATTATTTATCGATTTTTCTTATAATGAACCAAATACAAATTTGTTATAAACTATTTTAATTTTGCATGCACAAAGTTTTAATTATGGGGGAAATATTTAAAAAGTAAAGAAATCTTTAGAATGTAATTACGATTATATTATTATTATTATTATTTTCATACATCATGAGTTGTAAATGTGGTTGTTATTTAGAAACCTGATTCTACTGTCGCTCATTAATTCTTCTTCTCACTAAACATCTTTGGCCCCTGGAATCTTTTCAAACAAATTTTAAATTTTACCTCTACAAACACATATTCTTACATGAAATTGAATTGTGCTTATTTTCCTCTCGACAAAAAAGTTGTAGCTTTTCGTTTTTTACACCAATCGATAGTTTTTTATTTGCTCTTATGTAATGAAAAATATTATTCGTATATCTGACAAATTCGAATTGTTATTAAACTGCAAAGTGAGGCCCTCTAATTGAGGTCCTGTGTTGGACCGCCTCTTCAATCGCTCCTCCTGTAACACGAAGCTAACGCGCGTTAGGTCCCTTTCTTCGCGGACGATCACAAGTGTTAAACTTTGTTTTTTAATAAATCTTTCTCCAAAATATAATCCCTTAGCTGTTGAAATTATTAATTAAAATAGTGACGGTAATTAAAAATTAGAATTATATATCGCCATGTCACTTTTTGCATCGCTATAAGTGAGGAATGCCAACTTCGTAGTGCATATTTTATATGGACAACCGAAGTTAAATTTCTAACATAAAAATTTTCAAAAATATATTTGACTCTAATTCTAAAAAAAAATGAATTTTTTTAATCTCATATTACGTGCCTTATTCCCTGTTTTCAAATGTGATCAAATGAACTGGATTTTGTTGGTTATTACTCTCTGTTACTTTAGTTTCACGGAAAGGTATTTCCAACTAGTTTACGTATTTCAGACGCTTCTATATTTAACTATACTCGAACTTTATCTATCACTCTCTTAATGGAAACTTTAAATATTTGTCACGTTAACGCTCAGTCTTTACCTGCCAATTACCTTGAATTCAAACATTACTTTATGTCCTGTTCCTATTATATCATAGCCGTATCATCATTTCACACTTTTCGGCAGAGATAGAGATGAGAGAAGAGGAGGTGGGATCTGGCTCTATGTTCATGACAGCTTAAAGGGTATACAGGTGAGAGTGGGTCCTCTTGCCAATTACCCTACTGCTGAGTACCTTTTTATCAAGGTATCGTCGCCTCCGGACAGTGTGTTGGTGGGTATAATTTACAAACCTCCTAACGCCTGCTACGACAGGGAACTTGAGACTGACATATTTGTCCTTATACCCAATTATAATAACATTGTACTCACCGGTGACCTAAATACAAATCTTAATGCTACCAACAATTTAACTCACTATTTAAAATCAGTAGTGTTCTCAGCCGGATTATCGATACACCAGACTCGTTAGATGAACAATCTCGGGGGTTGCCTGAAAATGGCCTTATTCATATAACGCGTAATAATGGACGAAATGCAAATGGTAAGAAAACTGAAAAAAAAATATTTTTAGACTTAGCTGTCATGAATTTGATGAAGGTAAAAGTATTGACATAATTAATATGGTATATATACTCATTAATTTTCTTCATAAAATTCCTTGATATGCAAAATCTTTCAAGTGCTAAAGATTTCAATTTTGAATGTATATATTGGATTATGTTTCCAGGATAATGTTTCGGATTTTTTCGGCGCTGGATCTCACATCAGATACACCGCAAATTGTTTTTGGAGCAACAGAATCAGGAAACGAAATAACAGGAGGTGAAGGCCGATTTGCTATTTTTGCTATATGATTGAATTAATGATATTAATTTTCTTCCTAAAAGCTCACTGATAATAACTTAAAGACTCTCGACCCTTGACATAACCTCAAAGTGAATAACATTGTATAGAACCAGGGAAAATAGAATCAGAATAATTTTTGAGCATTTTTAAACAGCAATGCATTTTTTAGAAAAAATTATTTTGTGTAAAAATTTTTTGTCAAATAATAGTTATTTGACATTTTGTGTCAAACAACTATCATTAGACGAATAAGTTTCACCCAAATTTATTTTTCCTACGAAATTTATTGCTTCCTCTTCCAGAATGCATTGGAATTAATTGTAATTCTATTTCTTTAGCTTTTATAAACCATTCTCAAGTTTGAGGTTATGTGAGAGGTCGAAATCCATATAAGTTTCTACGCTTTTTTTATAGCTTTTAAATATTTTGTGTAAGAAACTAATTTTTCTACACTTGAAAATTGAAAAAATGTTTTAAACAAAGAATTTGAAGTGGTGAATCATATACAATATTGTTATAGATTTTGCAACGACTAATAGGTAACAATATGACATGAAGATGTTTTGCCAAGCTTTCAAAACTAACGGATTTCTAACTGACAAAGGAAGAAGAATTTTAGTCCATAGGTTTACAGATAAAAAGAAAGCCGAGCTTTTAGAATATTTTAGTGGCGAACCTGTTGACGACTGGAACTATGTAAACTTTTAGTAATGATTAATTTTCCATTTTTGTAGTTTGTCTAGATTTTTTATATATTTTTGTTTTGTTTATAGATATGACAAGGATGAGTTTATCAATTTCGCAACAACTATAGAACGTGTGTTTCCTAGAGAAAATGCTGCCACGTATTTCTCACCTTTTCATATTGAAAATAAGTACGAATTTAAGCTAACGGGAAGCTCAGGTCTCGTTTCGATTATGTCAAAGGGCAGTTGAGAGCTGATGGCATGATCAAACCGCATGCTGAAAAATCAGCTCCAGCAGAAACTTGAAGCTTTGTTTTTCCTGGTGAGAAGGTTTACGAGAATTTCAATTAATTTTTAATTTCAGTATCGTCGAAGAATATCTATCCCTCTTCAAGCCTCTATAAGAACAGTTCGGTCGTGAATTGGTAAGCTCATTTTGTCTAGTTCAAATTACGATTGCAGGTTGATCAGTTAAATCTCCATATTAATACGTTTTCAAAAAAATGAAGAAATAATTTAAATACACAGAGTCGAAGGCATGACATTTTAGCGTACCAAAGTAATTTTAGAATTGTTAAATCTAAAAATGTATGAAAGCAGAAAGATATTTTATTCAATTATTATTTTGCTTTGTAGATTGAACTCGATTTTATACTGCAGCACGAAGGCAAACAAGATTCTCTTCTCAATAACTGGAAAATAATTAAAGGTCATTTGATCAAAGTTTTAAAAACATCGACCATACCGATGGAAGAGAAGAGTTATTTAGAACTGTTGCCATCTTTACAATAAGGTAATTAAATAATATTATAAAAATGTACCAAATAATTCCCTTTATATGCAGATTACATATATTTTTACGTACTTATCCACAGTAAATCAAGATTCCATGCTTTTTCACTTATTGATCAACCTTTTTCCAAACTTGGATGTCAAAGGAAAAAGAAAGCGGAGTACTGAAAATAAATAAAATCGTAGCCCATTGATTGCTGGAAACGTTAATGTTACTGAGAATTTGGCTCATTTGGAAGGCAGCGAAAAGCGTGAAACCTACATGGTATTAATACCGGTAAGAGTAATCGTTTGTCTTTAAGGAGAGGATACTTCTAAAATAGAAATTTTCGTTTGTGTTTACGGAGAGAGTACATCTCGAATACAAATTTTCTACCTATTAATACTATGTGATTGCTAATACGTTTCCAGGTTGCAAATGAAGAAGACGCTAGATTAGAAAATTTGAAAACGGCTTTATACAAAAAGAAACTCACTCTACAGACTTTTACCGTTAGCGTTGGATCTGTATTTAACATCAAGCAAACCTACGTTGTAATTAACGATACATGGTATGAAACCAAGTCATTTCTGGACGCAAAATCTTTAACATTCAAACCATTTTTTGCTTTCGATTGTGAATATCTAGAAAACTCGAAAAATCTTTGGTTATTTATACAACGCAGTATATTTAATATCAAAATACCCGGAGACAAAGTGGGTAGAAAATTTAAAACGATTGAAAAGCAGATAGAAAACATCTTAATCGCACTGATGTACTAGTGCGATTTAAATTGTTTCAACCGGAATTTTGTAATTTTACAAATATTTTGTTGTTTCGGTTGTTTGAAGTGAAAGACCTTCGTTGAAAGTACGAAGTAATTTTGTCTTAAAAGGTCTTATTTTAATTGGAAAAATTTTTCGTTGTTACGATTGCCACTTGTGCTTTAGCGATAATAAAGATTTGATTTTTTATATCGAGCTAGCACACAAGTGTTCGAACAATTTTAAATGTATGGAAAATGGCTGTTCCAAAAGCTATTCATCTTTCGAATCCTATATAAAACATAGAACTACAAAACATATTTCTTCGTCAGTAACTTGCGATGCGCATAAGGTTGTTCAGTTTGAAGAAGAACCTACTAAACTTCATTTTCGAGAAAATTCAACTCTAAACGAAAGCGAACCTTTGTTATGTTCTGATTCTGAAAGTTCTTCAGATGAGTCTGAAGACATTTTTGATGAAAAATTGCTCCAAAGTGAGAATTATATTACAGCATCCTTGAATTCATCAATTGTTGAACCTTCGTGCTCTATTTCAGAAGAAACTTGTTTATTCGTCGCTAAATTATACAAGTTTCCGGATGTTGCGAGACAAAGAGTCGACGACATTATACGCGATGTTTCCACCTTATCAGAAAATAATATCCAGGCTATTCCAAGTGAAGTACGTAAGACGCTTTTCCAATTAGGTAAAGACTCACTTACAACCGATGATATAAACAACATTTTAAAAAACATGTCTTCCCCTTTTCAAAAGCTTAATACAGAAGCTCTACGTTTTCCGCATTTTAAAGGACATGGAACTTTCATCCTACCAGAGAATCACAAACTTGGCGAAGTTAAAGTCATAGTCGAGAAAGGCGGTGAAAAAAAATATTTTCATAAAGATATTGTTGCTCAGGTCATACCAATAAGATTCGTGCTTAAACTCTTCTTTGAATCGCCTGAGATTCTTAAAAGTACATTGAACTACTTGGATAATGTTCAACCAAATTCGAAAATAATAACAAATATTGTCCAAGGCCCTTTATGGAAAGATAGAAATTAAAAATTACAAGGGTAAGATCGTATTTCCTTTAATAACGGCGTTCGATGATTATGAGAATAAGAACCCACTAGGCAACCACAAAGGTGTCTCTAAGTGCGGGGCGGTTTATTTGAGTTGTCCAGTACTTCCCCCACAATATCAATCAAAGTTAGAAAACATTTTTCTTTTATTTAATACGAAACATCGAGTAAAATTTACTGATACAATTGTCTTCTCCAGAGCTATCGAAGAAATTCAATTTTTGCAGCGAGAAGGCATATCAGTTACTGTGGGGGACGAAAAAAACCAAATTTATTTTGTACTGGCGTTAATTGAAGGTGACAATGTTGGTCTACATTCAATTCTGGGATTCGTTGAAAGCTTTTCAGCTAACCTCTTCGGTCGATTTTGCTTACCGAGCATAGCAACATGCAAACAATCTTTAACGAACGCGACTGCATACTTCGAAATTTCCAAAAGTACGATTCTCTTCTAATGAAAAACAATGTCTCTGTGTCAGGTATCAAGGAAACTTGTATATTTAACACAATAGATCATTTTCATGTGACAAGCAATCTAGCTACTGATCCTCAGCACGATTTGCAGGAAGGCGCATTACGCTATGATGTACCTATGGTTTTCTATCACTTAATATTTGAAGACAAGTTATTCATACTGGACGAATTGGATTTAAGATTGCCTGGATTTGAGTTTGGAGAAAACGTTAATATTAACAAACCTTTAGGCATTTCAGAGCAGCAAATTAAAAAAAAGTACTTAATAATGTCATCAGCCGAAATGCTAAATTTATTTAGAAGTCTTTTTTCGATAATAGGACCATTTATCCCAGAAGAGAACAAGTACTTAAGTTTGCGTTCTGAATTATTTCCAAATCAAATGAAGCCTAAGCACCATTTTTTAGTACACCTTAGCCGTATAATGAAAGCTGTCGGACCTCTTTGTAAAATCAGCTGTGACCGATATGAAAGGAAACATAGGGAAGGAAGAATCACTTCTCATATATCGATCTGTAGGAAAAATGTATGTTGCAGAATAGCGATAAAACATCAACTGTTGCTAAATTATAGGTTTTTGACTGAAAAAGGAACCTACGATCCGTTCACAACTGGTTCTACAAAAATGATTAACATCTATGATTTACCAGATATTGCCGATTGTGTTACGTTAATTCTTCCATTTTCGAAAGAAAGTGTATCTGTTACCAGCTGGATAGAATGCTTAGGTCACAAAATCAAACGCGACAGCGTTATTACAATTTTTACCGAAGAAGGTCCCGAATTCTTCTTTGTTCACACCATTATTATTATAAGTGAACAGTTTAAAATTATTTGCAAAATATTATCTGACTGCTTCTTCGTCGAGCACCTAGAAGCGTACAAAGTCTTTAACGAAGACTGTTACCGGTATTGTATTTTAAGTTATGAAGAGTTTGTTTCTGGTTTAATTATCACCGGTAGAAATAATTTGTCAAACGGATATTACTACATACCAAAGGTTTGGATGTAAAAAGTGGATGTAGCATTCTTGCAGGGTATTTGCTAGGTCGGGAATTTTCTTTGATTGGGAAACGACAGGGGATTTATTTTCTAATCAAGATTATTTTTTAATTCTTAGTTTTAATAGAAAGAGTTATTTCATTACGTTAAATGAAACTTCATATTATATTGCATAATATGAGATTCAACGAGATCATTTGAAAGTCTTTAACTAGATTTCGATTCCAATCAAAATTTTAGAGGTCATTCGCTTCCAATTTTAAATATTTTTTAATTGTAAAGACTAATTGTCGAATCGGGGCAGACTTTAAAGTGCTTTTCGAAATTCTCCACTCTAAAATATTGAAATTTAAGAAATTAAATTCAAGATGAGTAACAATTTAAATTCCACTTTAATATCCGAAATTCAAATTTGATCGTGGGATTCTTGGTTTTCTTGACTTCCAAGAATTTCGTAACTAAAATATTGAACTCTTTTCTTGATTGTTATCCTTATTAATTAAATATAAGTGATATCTGTGTACCTTAAATCATAAAAATATGTCCTTGATATTATTTAAAAAATTTTCGCTTTTCACTTGTAGTTTTTTATTTTCATTTTCTAAATGAAGTCGAGATATTTTTAGAAAAAATGCATTAATTCCAAAAAATGTCTGGGACTTAAAATGGTTCACCTTTAAGCAATCAACCATATACTTATATAATTATTCTTTACTACTTAAATCATAAAAAAATACGTGGCAGCATAAAAAAAGATTACGAGGCTTAAAAAGTGTTTAAAAACACCATTATTACAATTTTTTCCAATTTAAAAAAATTGTATGCCTATTTGAAGCAAAATATTTAGGTAAAAGGAATTGAAAAACAACATTTTAAAAATATCTGCCTCTGAGATTATAATGCCTTTGCATTTTACATTTTCAGCGGCTTCCAAACAGTTTTTCTATTACTGTTTTGAAAATTCTGTTGAAATGTTACATGCTTTTCAGATGCCGATTTATCATTTTCTTTAATACGGAAGGTTATGAATTTTAATTGACTTTATCTCATATCCAAGACTATAATACAAAGTCACTGGATTTTTAATAAACTATTTTTTTTCGTGTATATTACCTCTACTATAGTCGTTAACTTTCACATTGAAAGCGTTGAGGTTGTCATTCAGAGATATTTACATTTGATAAGAGTCAGTTTCAGTGGAAAATATTTGATTACACGTTTCTTTAAAACTGATGTCACCATTTATGTAGTTCTTTACGTCTTTGGGAAAGCTGGTTTTTACATGGCAAATTGATATAATGTCTACTGTAATGGCCCATTTAAGGCTATAAAAAACTAATATGAATTCCACAAATTATGCTAAAAGAATAGGAAAAAACTATTTCATCCTTTCGTACTTTTGAACTAATGTTTTAGAAATTACTCAAAAATCATTTCCTTTTCTTGTTTTTTTATTTTGTCAAGATATTATTCTTAAGAGGAAAAGAAGTGATTCACACAAGAAATTGGCTACGTCCGAAAAGGATAAATAAGTAAATTTGTATGTAATAATTTTTTATGAGAATTGTTATCGTTTAGTTTTAGGTTGTGCGATTTCAGGGTAATCTTTACCCGCAACGAAAATTCACTTCTGCTTTTTCTGTGCGGCAAATCAAGCAGATACCCATTTTTCCCATTACATTGTTTATGGCAATTGAAGAAATAATGTAAATTAATCTATAATGAAATTTTCCACTCATCAAGAATGAATTTATTAATTTTATTTGTTTTGAGGAAATGCGAATAAATAGAACAAATGATAGGTGGCAAAAATACAAAGAACTATGCATTTTTTGGTATCTTTTAATTTATGTAGCAAATTAATTATTTTTCTTCATTGGCTGCTTGAATTTTTGATAATTTTGAAGATCAAAAGTCAAGTTTTCAATTCTAAATCTTAAAAATTAGAGAAATTTCGAATGTGAATCATGAAAATTCCAAAATTTAGTAATTGAAAAACTTAAAAGTTACATAGTTTTTAGTCAAAAATTTTCAATATTAAAAACTCTTTAATTATAAAAATGTACAATCCATCGTTGTACAATTTTGAGACGTGAAATTTGAAAACTCTTCAGTTACAATGATTTATAAAAGAACATGACAAAATTTCGATGATTTTAAAGATCAAAAGTCAAATTCTAAATATACCAAAATGAAGAAATTTAGGATCTGAACAATTAAAATTCTAAAATTAAGTAATTGAGAAACTTAAAATTTGTACACTTTTTAATCGAAAATTTCAAATTTTTCAACAATATATATTTATGATCTATACCGCGACAATTTTCAAGAGATATAATTAAGACCTCTTCAATTGCAAAGATGTATAAATAAAAATTAAAAATTGTTGATGGTTTTGAGAATTAAAATTCAAGTTCTCAATTCTAAATATCGAAATTTGAAGAAATTTCGAATCTAAATCATCAAAATTACCAAATTCAGTAATTGAAAAACTTAAGCGTTGCCTCTTTTCGTTAGGTAGGTAAATTGACCCAGCCTATCAGAAAATGTACGACGATTGCAGAGCGCTAGGTCGCACAATTCAAGGGCCTCCACCAATTTTTTGCATCTTTTATGAACTTCTACTATTTGGGGTTCCTACACGAGCATGAACATCACCAATTAATAAAAATTAGATCAACAGGATTTCTGAAACAAGGTTTTACACTTGTCGAAGAGCTTTGTTGATAAAAATTGTTTGCACATTAGTAGTATGGATCGTAAAATTTCTGAGGGTTTCAAGATAACGAAAGGTTTCCTTAAAAACAACCCTGATATAATTTGCATGAATGCTGATAAAGGCAATATTACAGTTTGTATGAAGAAATCGGATTATATTAGGGATATGGAGGATTTACTTTCCAATCGTGATAACTTTGAATTATTGAGTGAAAATCCGTTGAAGCAATTAAGAAGAGACACTTTCAAGATTCTAGACAATTGGAGAAACAAAGGACTTTTGGGAAAAGATATAAGATGGACTGATATAAATACCGAAGACACAGTTCTTGCAAGATGTTATGGTCTGAGAAAGATTCATAAAGATGGCTATCCTTTGAGATTGATTATTTCAACTATTAACACTCCCACGAAATTTTTAGAACAAAATTTTAATTTGATACTTAAAGACTCAATTACAACTTCCAAATACAATATTAAAAATAGCTGGGAATTCCACAAAATTATTATTAAAAAAACTGTTCCTGATGAGCATGTAATGATTTCTTTGGATGTTCTTGGAATGTTTCCAAGTATACACCTTGAATTGGTTAAACAGGCCATTTTAAATAGATGGGATAATATAAAAACACGTACTCGATTAAGTCAAAAAGATTTTATTGAAGGGATAGTTTTCATTATGAACTCAACTTATTTTAAATTCAATGGATCTTTTTATAAGCAAAAATTTGGTACTCCTATAGGTTCAGTCATTTCTCCGATTTTAGCAGAAATAGTTATGGAAGATTTGGAGGTCTTTGCTTTCAAGAAGCTGGATTTTGTTTTACCCTTTTACTTTCGGTATGTTGATGATACCTTATTATGTGTTCCTCTAGCAAAGTTACAGGCAGTTTTTGATGCTTTCAATAGTTTTCATTCAAAACTTCAGTTCACCCATGAAAAAGAGAACAATAATAGAATCAGTTTTTTGGACGCAGAAGTAATTAAGGGTCGGGATGGTAGTATTATTACTAATTGGTATAGGAAAAGTACATATTCAGGTAGAATTTTAAACTTCTTTTCGGCTCATCCTTTTCAAAACAAAATTGCAGTAATCAAAAACTTAGTTGACAGAGCTCTAGGTTTGTCCCACATTTCATTTCACAAAGAGAATTTAAATATAGTTAGGAATATCCTTTTTCTTAATCATTACCCACAAAAATTGATTGAGCAACATATCACAATTAGAATTCAACAAATCAAAAACAAACAAAGTAACATTTTATCTGCAGATAATCAGAAAGAATTGAGAGAATATAGTTCTTTCAATACTTTTGTTCTTCCTTTTTTTTGGTCAAAATTCGAAAACTATTGAATTTATGTTAAAAAAATTTAATATTCATACTATTTTCCGTATACCATTTAAAATGGATTCAATAATAACTTTTGGTAAAGATCCTTTCGATAAATTTGAAAAGGGAGGTGTTGTTTACAAGATCACTTGCAAGATCTGTAAGATGACTTATGTGGGACAGACTGGCAGACTTCTTAATACTAGGGTGGAGGAACACAAAAGTGATGTTCGTTTAGGACGTTGTTATAATTGCATTCTTGCTAGACATACGAGAGGGTTTGTTGATGTTGACCACGAGTTTGACTGGGATAATGTTGAAATTTTACACAGTGAAAGTAATGAGAGAAAGAGAGAATTCATGGAAATGCTTTATATTAAAAAACAAAATAAGTTGTCTATTAATTTAAAAACTGATTTGGATAAATTAAACAAAAGTTATTCTAGTATGATTAATTACATTTAGCAATACGTTTTCATGGGTCTTGACTTTTTCTCATTTCTTGTTTGTTTATAACGGATTTGTCTATTGACCCACATTCAGTTGTCAGGTATCGAAGTAATAGCGTCGTTATTTCGTCGCTGTTCCTACCTGCTCTAATTTTTCTTGCCTTGATAAGGGTGCTGTGTGAGCACCGAAACGTTGGTAAATATTTTGCATGCTTTCATATTGTGATTTAATAATAATAAAAATAAAAAAGACGAAAGAAATAAAAAAGAGAAGGAAGGGGATGTGGTTGGTTGCCTTCTCATTTTTCTTTCCTCTTTTTTATTTTTGTGCAAAGAAACAAATTTTTTTGTTTTTAGGAATTGCAATAGGAGCGTTTTGTTGTGTTTGTCCAAATTTGATCGTTGAATTCTTGTTTTTTAAGGAATTCTATACATTAACTTGATTATTGGACGTTAAATAGGATTTTGAATTTGATTTTAATCTAATTTAAAATTCTTAAATTTCAATTTAGTTGACTTGGATTGGAGGTCATTACTAATCACCTTTTTTTGAAATGATGTTTTTTAATCAGATCAAAGTTACATATGGTCCTGAAGCGTTCAGAAAAGTTAAATTATGGTGTGATATCAACCAAAGATTAAGAGACAGTATCCTTCAGAAAAGATTTTTGATTGAATGTCGAAGAAATGATGTTTTACCTAAAAAAATATTTTTCTTGGATAACAAATTCCGAGATTTTGTTTTTCACAGTAATTTTTGCAATAGACAATTTGAGCATAATTTAAAGAATTTCAAACTCTCAATGCTGAATTTACTGATCCAGGATGTTTCAAATCATGTTAATTTTTTAAAAATAAAAATTTCCAGAATCAAAAGTGAATTAGAAGTATGTTTGCCACAAGATAAAATCATTGATCTTTTAAAACATCAGATTTTCCTTAATCGAAGATTTTTAAACGATGATAAAAAACATGAGAACAAACTTTCTATTTTGATTGATCAACAAACTAATATTCAAGAGCAAAATTTAAATTTACACAAGATTTTTGAAAAAAAAATAATAAAAAATGTTTGTTGACGTTGTCTGAGGAGAATAAAACATTTTGAAGCGCATTAATACAGTAGTCCGAGTTTGCTGATGGGGGAAAATATATATTACCTATATGCAGAGTGAAGGAATTTTTGAAGGTCAATTTCTTAAATAACCATAAATTACTGATTTCCCGTTTACAATGCGAATAGTCAGCGCACTTTTGGACTACTGTATTTAGCCCTCCACTGCCACGGCCCTTACGTTTTTCTTTGACAGCCACGGAGTAATAAGGGGCGTAACCATCTAAAAATTTTGGTAGTTTCACAGATGCGTTTGTGAGCCATGACTCACCTATGCAAATCACACAATGACTAGTCTAGTAGGCTTTCTGCTTGACATCCAAGTTACACAAATTATTATAACCACTGACTTACATATTTATCTATTTGATGAAACACCCGCAGAACTAAAGCTTGGAACTCCTGCCCTTCTCATAAAAGATCCATTCAGACAGTCTGTGCGCTGCCCAGATCCTGCAGGGGTTACCATGTTCACACACTTGTCAAGAGAGTCCGCGTCTTGAGAATCACCTCTCCTTTTCCTTGAAGAAACGAGTTGATTAGGTTTAGAAAGATTGGTGATGGCTGTGTGTTGGACATAGCAGCTGTATTCATATTTACAAATGAGGCTTATTTATTATTATGTAACCTTGCTTGTACCAAGTCTGTAAATATGAAACCGGAATTTGCCCATAGAGGGCAATATCTGTGAATGCAGTTACCATCCAACCGCTTCATTGGCCCCATCTCCTTATTGACATCTATGACAAACATTTTCAACTCACAACAATACAACTTTCATACAACAGTATGGACCACCGCCAAAGTTTGAAGGCAGCGACTTGCAAGCACTGTTGTATGAGGATCATGCTAAACAAAACAACAACTCGCGGATCAATTAAATTTTACACGAGATGCCGTCTCCATACGCTTGAAAGCCATGGGAATATCAAAAAAGGCAACACAAAGTGATTTTGCTTCATGATAATGAACCATCACACGCAGCAAAACTGGTCAAGCAAACGATTGAGTCGTTTAGTTGGGAAATACTTGCGCATGCGGCTTACTCACCAGACTCACTTGTTATATAATAAACGTATATTTTCTATACAAAAATTCCGGTTTCCTATTTACATACCGGTCAGTACTTCAATATTTAAAATCGATTATTTTCTCCAGGCTTATTCTTCGTAAATCATCTAAGCTATAGATGAAATTGTTAACTCGCACCCGGTTGCCACCTATACGAATTTTCATCCCTGCATTTTTTAGTTTAGCTGCTTCTTGGCTCAAAGCTTTGCGGAAATTTAATAGAGTCTGGGTCCAACTCATGCTCGATGAAAATATATGTTACTCTAAGTTTCGGACGATTTTAAAGGATAGCGTGCTTCATCGACCCTGAACTGAGTGGAAGAAAACAGGTCTTATTTTGCCAGAGTTAAGTTTACCTTTGGCATACATGCCAAAAAGTATCAGGTTGTTTCTTCTTGTAAGGCTATTGAGCCTGCTTTGCGATCTCCATCTTGAGCCCGGCATTCTCCCCTTCTACAGCATCAATTTTGGCTTCACATCTCTGCAATCCTGCGGAGGTGCTTGCTAGGATATTTTTTGCTATGGAATGTATTTTAGCATTGAGCTGTTCTTCTAGGCTTAACATCAAGCTCTGCATCTGCTCGTAGGTCGCTATATTAAGGTGCGGGAGCGGAAGATTTATTACCTCAGCGTACGAGCAGGCGTCAAAAGTACAACAAACCTCGGAGCATAGAATCGTCACTTTTAAATTAGATAATTTTTTCAAGCTGAAAATTTTGGATAAAAATGAAATTATTTCTGGAATAAAAAAACATATTTAATTTCAAATATAAAGCAATCGAATTTGATTGTGCGAATTTTTTGCCTTATTTGAAAAACAATTCAACTTTTTAAAGAAAACCGCGACTATTCAGTAAGAAAATTACTTGAGGTTCTGAAGATGTAATAAGATTAAAAATACATGTCTCTAAAAAGAGTCCTTTTTTCTGTCAGGTTATATTTTTCTATATAATCAATCATCTGATCTACATTATGCATAAAATTCGAGGAAATCTTGTCAAATCCTTCAAGATCCCTCAAAATATGATAAAATCATCCTTTAAAATTTGATAAAGTCTTTTATAAATTAATTAAAGTTTTTCAAATCTCTTAGCAACTTTGCAGCATAAGAAATCTTTTCAAATGTCTGAAATCGCGAGAAATCATATAAGATCTTTGGAAAACGCTCGAAATACCTTAAAATAATTACTATATTCTGTAATCATCAAAAGACTATCTTTGTTAAAATTTCTTAAAAAACGTTTGAATACTACTTCACACTACCAGGGGATGAAACATTTCATTTTAAATTTATCTTTTTACTTGAAAATGCAACTACTAAATTTTACATTGAAAATTCATCTTTTTTCTTTGAAAATTCAATTAATTGGTTGAAAATTACACTACTTTATTCAAACTTAATTTTTTTGATTGCTGTTCAAACTAATTTGTTGAAAATTCGTTGTTTTTTTTGGTTGACAATTAATTTTTGTAAGTTGGAAATTAAAACCCTAGGTTGAAAGTTCAACATCGTCGTCAAAAATTTATTTTATTGGTTGAAGATTGAACTCTTTCATGGAAATTAGTATTCCTTTAGTTGAAAAAATTTTTTTTCACTGAAAATTCAAGTGTTCTACTTCTGTCCTAAAATTGATCATATTTTTGAGATGTGCGTGACCATGATGCTACTTGTTCATTTCATAAAGAAATTATATAAAAATTATTCAAATAATGAATTATAAATGAAAAAATTATGTTTACATCACAAGGCAGGCAAGAATCGAGTCTTTCGTAATCTTTCGTAAATTATGTTTTTAGAATTTTTCAGTTTTTAGCTCATAAAATTAATAAACAATATCGAATGACACCTTTTTATGATCCACTACACATTGTCCATAAAAAGCAAGTAATTTTTTGTCAAAATATTACCTTGAAATCGAATACTCGATAATGATAATATAATTTTATTTGATATTATAAATTTTTTATATCAAATATTATTACTTATGAATCATTTTTCCCTTCCACATAATCCTGCGCATTGAATCAAAAAAATAATAAATGTCGGAAAGTTCAAAAATCGCTTCCGCATATCAGTTGTGAATTCAATAAAAAAATTTTTCGATTAATAGAGAATAACTATGTTATTTGATTTCGCCCCACTGTATCTGTCGTTCCGCGTGGATATGAGGCTACGCGACTGCACTAAAAAATTAATATTCCTATAAAGTATAGGATGTAGCTAAAAAATAATGAAAATTCTGTTGGCAGTTGGAAATTCTGTTAAGATTTTGAATATTCAAAGGAAAAAGATTGCAATGACCTTGTGGGGATTAGCAAAAGATAAAACAAAAGAAGCCTTAGTAACCATAAAACATTTTCATTTAAATCTTTCATTTAATTTTGATCCGACTACGGATTACAAAAAATATTATATTTTATTTTATCTTTTTTCTATTGAATTAATGATACACATACTGGAGAGTATCTTCATTGGAAGCAACTTCTTTAAACCAACGTGGAGAGATTGGGTACTGTCTGCCTACAGCACATTCCTTCATTTCAATTACGGTCATATCGTCAACCGCACGACTTATCATGTTTATTTTTACTCTCGAACTATAGGCATCTGCCTTATATATTCCAAGAAGAATCCCACTATACTCCAGTATAGCAAAAACGTCACCATTGGATGTTGATAAAACAATATGTTCTCGGGTTGGTACGAGCACATATCTATTCGTTTCGGCTCGCAATTAAATTGGTAAACTGGCAGGAATAACATATCTTCGAAATTCGAATTGCCGGTTCTGATTTGTCTGGGGAATAAGCCGAATATATCCAAGTTTTGCAATTGCATATCCAAGTACTTCATGAGGAAAAGGCCTGTCTGGAGAAGCCCTAGACTGTCTGGCGGAAGAAGAAGAACTAGGATTACGTTCGACGTTGGGATTCCGTTCACACTGTAGTGAGTCGTAATTTTCAGAAGTTTTAATAAAACTTCTTGGTAAGATTGGATGACTTTTGCCTACTGGACAATCCCTTTGTTCATCTCGAGTCAAATTATCAACTGCGCCGCTTATCATATTTATTTTTATTCGAGAATGCCTTTTATCTGTCCTATAAATGCCACGAAGAGTACCACTATCATCAAATATTGCAAAAATGTCATCATTAGATGTTGATAGTACAATATATTCTCGGGTTGGCACGGGCATATATCTATTGAGTTCTTCTCGAAATCTAATTGGCATACCGGCAGGAATAACGTATCTTCGAAATTCAAATTGCTGGTTTGGATTTGTGCGAGGGATAAGCCGAACATATCCAAGTTCTTCTATTGTACATCCAAGTACTCGATCTGAAGGAAGCCTGCCCAGAGGAGAAATGGATCTGGCACGAAGTGGATGCTCCTGAGGAGATGTCCGGTCAGGTGAAGGTTGTCTGGCAGAAGAATAAGAACTAGGATGACGTTCGACATTGGGATTCCGTTCACACTGTAGTGAATCGTAATTTGCAGAAGCTTTAATAAAACTTCTTGAGAAGATTGCTTGACTTTTTCCTACTGGACAATCTCTTTTTTCATCTGAAGTCAAATTATCAACTGCGCCGCTTATCATATTTATTTTTATTCGCGAATTATTTTTACCTCTTCTATAAATTCCACGAAGAGTCCCACTGTAATCCAATATTGCGAAAATGTCATCATTGGATGTTGATAATACAATATATTCTCGGGTTGGCACGGGCTCATATCTACTTTGTTCTACCAGAAATTTAATTGGCATACCGGCAGGAATAACGTATCTTCGAAACTCAAATTGCTGGTTTGGATTTGTGCGAGGAATAAGCCGAACATATCCAAGTTCTTCTATTGTACATCCAAGTACTCGATCTGAGGGAGGCCTGCCCAGAGGAGAAATGGATCTGGCACGAAGTGGAGGCTCCTGAGGAGATGCCCGGTCAGGTGAATGTTGTCTGGCAGAAGAAGAACCAGGATTACGTCCGCCAGTAGGACTCCTGCAAGCAGGAAACCTGCACCTGCAACGAAAAGGAGCTTCGTCTGGAGAAATCCGGTCAGGCAAATGTTGTTGTCGAGCAGCAGCAGAAGAAGAAGGGCCCGGATTGCGTTCGCTAGTAGGTTTCTCGTCGGACTGTGAACTGCATTCTGCAAGAAGAAACAGAAGATTTTTTTTTGTTCAGCACACTTATGTCTAATATCTTCAGCTGAATTCAACGTTTCTTTGCAGAAAGCATATTTCTGGTGACTCAATAAAAATTATGAGAAATAATTTTTTATTATAAAAAGTCCCCACCGTACACTTTTCTTGTTAAATAAACATATTTTTTACTGTCAATTAAGACTTAACAAACAATCATTTCAAATAAGCCAAATAAAGAGTTGATTTGCAATTATTTGAAAATTCCATAAAGAAGAGCTGAGTGTCAAAACTTTCAACTTGAAAATGATTAAGGCTCACCGTGTTTGGATTTAACTTAACTGATTGTTTTATTTTTGGGATTTATTCTGAATTCGTTAAAATTCTCCTGGAATTATTATAAACTTCATTAAACTCTTTTGAATTCAAATGAACATTAGACATATTATTAATACACGTTAGTCACTTTTAGTTAGTTTTAGTCACATTTTGGGTTAAAAGATATTATGTCAAGGAACTGTATTCAAAAACAAATCTCATTTGCAAATAACGTTTATACTTTATTTTAGTTTTGTCTCTTTATTAAATGTTATTTTCTATATATAAATATATTAAAAATATATGTATTGGTATACATATATCATAACAATAATGATATATAATATAAAATTTACTAGCTCTTATCCGCGGTCATTTGCATTTGATTACCCTGTCTGCCCTCCCCGCCAGCTCATCTGAGACTACCGTTTAAACATGTAGGAGTTTCTCCGGAGTTTATATTCGCCGCTGTGCCCCCTTCCCATTTGCCCCCCGCCACTAAAACTTTTACGACCTGTGTGAAGGCCCAAAGGATATGTGTGCATAATGTGATGCCAATTGGTCAAAAACTATGGATTTGCATAAGCATCGTACCTTTAAGCCACTTTATTTTATATGTTAGATAATAATATATAATATAATAATACATATATACAATAGTATATTGTGTATCAAGGGCGTAAAGAAGGCTATTTTGACGAGTGTGAACTTGCCGCCCGAGCGAAGCGAGGTCGGCAGTCGCACGAGGCAAAATAGCCGTACGCCCTTGATACACACCATACTTTTTGTCCTACCCTTCTTGAAAAGAAGCATGTTAAGCAGATAGAGGATGTTTGGTGTACTTGGAAATTTTAGATTATGAGTGCAAGAAAGAAATAGCGTACTTTGCAGAAGGAAGACTGTGGGGTCCAGCGATACAATTTTCTTAAAGTGTAGCGGGCGTAAAGTTTTATGTAGCGGACGTAAAGTGTAATTTAGCGGGCGTAAAGTGTTATGTAGCGGACGTAAAGTTTCATGTTGGCCCGGCGGCGGAGTGCGCATGTGCAAACGTCACTGGACTGGAAGCGGCCACATTACGCCTGCCTCACGTGCATGCAATGGCGCGTTTTCAAGGGGGTCGGACAAAAATACAATTATCCACTCCTATATTAACATCATTGTAAATAATTTAGTTGCAATTTTTAAGGAAATTCATCATTTTTTCTTTCTTGTTTTATATTTTTTGAAATTTTTGAAAATTCGACTTTAAAAACTATTTTTTCTAAGAATAATCTTCTTTACTTGAAAATTCAACAATTTCGAGAAAAAATGAGTTATTTTGTTGGAAATTCGTCTGTATGAAATTGGAAATTTAACCCTTTATTCATAAGTCCAACTGTTTGGTGAGAAATTACAAAATTAATTTGTTTAGTTTCTACTATCTTGTCGAAAATGGATTATTATGTTAGAAAGTAATTTCTCTGTGGTAAGCTGAATAGTATTTTATGCACCAAGGGGGAACAGAAGGACATTATTGATGAGTGTATCTTTTCAGTGAAAGTCGTAGGAACCAAATTTAAGTGCCGCTTTTCAAGTTCGTAGGTATGTAATGGCCATGTATATCTATGACATCATAATTTTTGACCTCATAGACTTTAAAAACATTAAGACTGAGAAAAATTAGTCTCAAGTGGTAGTTTACTGAGACCACTGGCGGGAACCCAGAATTTTTTTGTTTGCACTGAAAAGAACAGCATGAAGTTATCCTTTTCAAAAATAGAAGGCGGAAAAAAATAGTAAATAGGCCTAATAAATAGCCCTATTCATGCACGTATTAAATGGAATATAATAATAATTACAGATATATTATATTATTATATTCACCAATAGAATAAACGATGACCGCGAAAGTGAAAACAAAAGTACAGATCATCCGCATTTTCGCAAAGTAGAGAAAAAACTGATTAATGCTTCAGTGAATAATTTGGTTAACAACTGCATCTAAGAAATATTCCACTGCATCATAAGAGTACAAATATATAAAGAAGTAGTTGTTATCTCACATATATGTGAAATAACAACTTTATTAGTGTCAAGATTGCCCCTCGCAGATAATGATATCATCTGACCTTTTTTATTACGATCATTTCGATTAAGGCATCCTCATCTAAAGTATGAGGTAAAATGAAGGTTTAATGTAAGAAAAAATGATTAAATAATCTGATTGAATTTCTGATTAAATTTTGATTTGTATGGAAATAGTATTTCCATACAAATGTATGGGAATACTGCTTTTTTGGAGGTGAATTGAAATGCATTTATATAGCATGCAGGTACATATATATATTTTTTTCATATCTAGCGGCTTTCGCATATGTTCAATTACCTACTTAGGGATCGCCCATAAATTACGTAAGACGTTTTTCTTTTGTTTAAATAAAGGCGAGAATAAAATTGATGTCAAGTTGAAAAGGATACAACGATATAAACAAAAGAAAAACGTCTTAGGTAATATATGGACGATCCCTTAGGTAAAAACAAAAAACAATGTAAGGTAGAAAATCAAATTTTACAGGTTAAGAATTTGTTTTTAATTAATTTTGACGCTATATTGCGATCTATATTATTATCATAAATGGAATTTATATCGATGAGGAAGAAGTAAGGAAAGGTAGGAGAAACAGAAGTATGTGAGTGCAATTAGGGAAAGTAAAAAATGGAAAAGTGAGGGAAGGAATGGGATTTGAAGTCTGGGATGTGAGGGGTTGCGAAGCAGGAGAAGCAAGTGTAATTGTGGGATGTGAAAGGAGGGGAAGTAGAGAAAGGAGAAGTCAGGAAATTGAGGAGGTAGAAAGTATGACAAGTGAGGGATGTGAAGAATGTTAGGGGTGGTGATGTAGAGGAGGGAGAAGTAAGATAAGTAAAGATTTTATATTATTGTATATTTACCAATAGAATCAAGGAGAACAGCAAAAGCAAGGAATAGAATACCCACAGTGATCCTCATTTTTTACTAATCGAGTAGATGAGAGTAAAGGGCAGTAGATGATACTGATTGAGCGAGAAGAGGAATTTTATACAAGATGTATCCATATATATATATATATATATATATACTAGTGGGCTTTTCGTATTCCACGCAGCCAATTTTGATTTGCTGACTCCCCCTTTCTGACCTCCTGCCTCACTGCCTCACTCGCACAATGAAGTTTCATAGAGATTTTCTGGTCTCTGTCCTCGTATACCTGTATGTTGAAGAACAAATAGCAACATCTGAAAAATTATATCGACATACGCTCATAGTTTAAACTAAGGTTCCAGAGAACAGATTCGTAGTTGTCCAATTTTATCTCTTCCAAGGCTTCATTATTGCACAAAATAATATGACGAATTGATGTGATATCGTTTATCGATTTTTTTTTTAATGAACCAAATATAAAGTTTATATAAACTATTTTAATTTCACATGCACTAAGGTAGATGTCCCAGTAATCGTGGCAGTCCCAGTAATTGTCAGTTTTAAGGTATAAACGCCAGAAGTAAGTATTTTCCGCATGAAAATACATTCCTAAAATATTTTTAAGTAAGTTCGAACGGTGCTTGTTGTGGAAACTAAACTATTTTTTTCATACAAATAGTGCACATGGGTAAAAAAAATTTATTTGTATTGCCGGCGGCGATGAATCACGAATCGCGGAAAATAGCTTAACATTTAGGTCACGATTATAGGGGCATTTCAAAAGCATAGTTGCTCGAGTAATCGTGACCGGTCGCGAAGACTAGGACGAAACTGTCGAAATTTTATTTCCATATTTCGTTACAAATAATAATTTAATTAATTTCAAAAAGGCGTGAAATGAAATCGGAGAACTGACTTGTTACTGTGAGTAGTAATCGTAATATAAATTAGCGCTTAAAGCTGAAAAAAGGTGAGGTAAAATATTGGCATGACTTTAGTGATTTCATTATCAATTTTTTACTTCATTATCATTTTTCAGTGAATTTAATATTTATTGAGTAGTTTTTCATTAGCTAAAATTAATCTATACTGCATAATATAAAGAAAAATGTGAAACAGATATATAATAAATTATTATACATCGTGGGTGTGGTGAACCCACACTTGTAGTTATTTATAACTACAAGAAAACTACCTAGAAACACTACCCGAATCGGGTAGTGTCACGCCTACCCTGAAAGGGAAATGGCTTAATGGTATACATTGATAGTTTTAATGTTTTGACAACGTAAATAGAACATAACCTCCAAATACACATGATTTTTTTAGTCACTGCAATTTATCAAATTTCGCCATTGTGTTTATAATTTATGTTGCAACAAAGTTAATTATACAAATTACCAGTGTGTTTTTTTATAAGATTTACTTAGTACAAATGTGATTCTTGACATAGATATCTTTAATCATATGGGAGTTTGATCGTTTAGTGTTCAGCCTAAAGCATAACGTAGTTGATGTGTAATAACTAAACAGGAATGTGCTACATCTAGTTACTTAAAATGTTAGTAATTTTTAATTATAATATTAAGTATTATAACAGAATTTCGTCATTGTAGTTATCACTTGTCGTGATAAAAATTCTAATAAATATTTACTTCGATTTATTTCTGAGACCACTTTATTTATTATAAATAAAATATTAATTTTATCCAAAAATATTTTTAATTGAAATAAAAACTAAAAATTTTAAAAGAAAATTCATTTTTATTATGATTAATTATTATAATGTGGATCAGATGTAATGGAACAATCAGAAGATTCAATTTTGAGGATATGTTTCGACGGATTTAATCTCGGAGGTCTCGATCTCTCAATCAATATAAAACTAACAATACATCTTTCATTTCATTAAAGTATACTTAAAATACAAAAATACACCTCCAAATCGCTAAAAACTGATTTCAAGAAAACTTAACCTTTTTCACGAAGACAGGGACAACGACTCACGATTACTAGTACATGGCAGATTTGGAAATGACGATAACTGTGACATCGGTGCTTTTTGACTTTTAATTGTTTATAAATAAGAAGTATTATTAAATATAATGTAAAAACAATTTTTATAATATTCTAGGATGTTTAATGCTTCATTCAGTACCAATCATTTTTTAACTAATCCTTCCAAAACAATTTTCTAAATATTTGAAGTAAATGAAATCTCTGATGATAACGATTACTGGGACGTTTACCTTACGTTTCAATTATGGGGAAAATATTTGAAAAATAAAGAAATCCTTAGAATGTAACAATTCCCATAATTAAACATTTTTTCATTGAAAAATAGCTCTATACCAATTATTTAAAAAAACGTTCGTAGATAGAACAGCTCTTATGGATTATTTGAAATTTATTCACTGAATATAATTAACAAATATGAAAACTATTAATAAATAGATTGCAAGCGATACAGTATGAACACGTTTCGTTTTTGTCAACTCACAATGTATGCAGTGGGTAGAAGATAAAATTGTTTGTAATTTTCCTGATGTCCTAGAAGTTTTTATAATTTACAAATTAAACTTTCGGACTGGTTGGAGTTTTCAACCCATACTAGACTTTTCTGTTCGTAGGCCGGGTTGCGAACCTGATACCCGACACGACATCAATTTGTACTCCCCTCGAAAGTAACGTAGCCGTTGGCTAAATAAGAATGATACATTTATTCTACGTTCTTTCGTATTTTCAAATTACAATAATGAATCAAAAATGATTAAAAATAATAAAATGTCACACTTTTGAGCCCAAAATGCTCTAAAAATAGAGGGAATGGGGTGATTTTTCACAAAAATAGGGAGATAGTAGTGAAATAAATTCTTTTAAACACCACTAATGTTGATACCATATGCAATTCAATATGAAACGCTTTAAATTCTTGAGATTTCATGTCACAATATGTAGCATTACCAACAAAAAGGTTCAATTTTCAACCAACAAAGATTTTCTACCAGAAGAGGTGCTAATGACCAATTAGTGTCATTAGCAACCAAGTAGTTGAAATTTCAAGAAGAAAAATCGAATATACGTTACAATAACATTTAAAATGATTAACAAAGTATATTAATGCAATACTCATACACTGAGAAAAAGGTTGCTTTTACTAAGTGAATTTAATTTGGCTGAAGTAATTGACAGTTCTGATCATTTGCAAAACTTTGAATTGAAAAAATGATTAACATCTGCACCGCCACGTCGATGCACGGAAAGCATTTTTCAGAGCGCCAAGACTATAATTTCTAGAGGTGAAGAAAAATACTTCATTAGGATTTTGGGGAGACATGATAAAATCGCTACAATATAATAGATTTAGTTCTTTCACGATGATAGATTATTGCCAACGTATCGTGAACATTTCCTGTGATTGGTCAAAGGCCCCAACGGGGGGACTGCTCGAACTTGATTGACCAATCAAGTTTTTTTTTAAATACCCGGGAGGACGGAAGCCAAATCGGATTGGTATTATATCGATTGTCCCTCTCGATGTTATTAGGGTGTTTCAAGATTTCGATTGCTTCTCTATGTTTTCTTGGAAAAATATTATATGTTTTTGCGATGACTGCCGTTTTGTCAAATAAAATACTATGTCCTGTTTCAATATAATGCTCAGCTAGTGCTGATTGCGTGAAACGTTTTATCCTGACTTTACTCTCATGTTCCTTTACACGTTGGCTTACCGCTCTCCCAGTTTCTCCAATATAGACATTGCCACAAGAGCAAGGAATTTTATATACTCTCGGATCACTGAGAGTTTCCCGTTTATGTTCAGGGTTGTTTAGAAGTTTCGTCATTCCTTTTGTAATTTATCTTAATCTGTTATGGACACAGCTCTACATACAAAGGAGTGAATAACCGATTCCTTTTTCAATTTATTGAATAGAAAACATTCACAGAAAAACTAGATACTTAGTTTGAGTTGAAAATTAGACTTATTCTAATGTGTAATGAAGATAAGCATATGTAAAATATGAAATTAAGTATCTATTTTAATAACAAATGGGAGAGCACACAAAACCTGAGTTCAACCCAACGACTGTTGTAGAAAATTCACCGTTGAAAGGAACGATAGCCACCAATGTTTTGGATTTTCAATTCAATCCAACAATGTCTGTAGATGTCCCACGCTGAAGGAAACTGTACTCTATGTAAAATTTGAATTAAATTTACCCAGTGGGGCCGAAATTTAAGAACGTTATTGGAACGTCCTAAAAACGTTTCTTGGACGTACAAATCGAACGACGTTATTTGAACGTTCCAAAAGCTGTCCTATGTCAGACCAAATGATGTTCTGAAAACGTTTCATGTTTCAAATACGTCCTTAAAACGTCTCTGGAACATTTTATGTTTAAGGAACGTTATTTGGACTAACATAGGACGTTTTTGAGCCGTTCTAATAACGTTCTTTAACGTTTGTGTCCACTGATTAACCATGTCTGTGAATTAAATTACACATATAAATTAAATTTGCTTTTTTTCAATTAAAATGTTATGAGTTGCATTCTGATACTAAGAAATAAAGAAAACTAACTATGTAGCCGGTCATTTACAGACAGACAATAATGGTTTATGTACTATGACCTTTATTCTAATTTTTATAACTTTATATTATTCGCAATTCTAACCTCAATATTTTATTAAACGTTTACCTATTGATTAGTTGAGCGCCATCTAATTTTTCCTAAAAAAATTACAAAAATTTGTACGTATACTGATCTGGCTGAAGGCCCATAATACAATTAAGAGGTTAAGGTCATTATGTTAATTAATCCGCACGACTAGCTCATTTACCTAAATGCGGAAGAGGGGAGAGGTCAGGGGCGACGTCACACGACACATGAATAAATCCACTCAGTTCTTTTCAACATTTTCTATAATTTAAACTTACTTCCGTCGAGTACATTTAGAATCATAAATTATTTACGAATCCGTTCAAAAGTAAATCCAACAATTCGAACTAGGCGCGAGTCACCGAATTTTTCGAGATAATAAGACAAATTGCAGCGATTAAGAAACACCCGACAAGGCAGTGATGTATTTTGGCAGCGTGGCCATTTTCTAGTAGCGAATTATATCCATGGTTTATAGCCGAAAGTCAAACTCACAAACCCGCATAATGATCACGAATTCTACTGCGTAACCTCGTTAAGGCGAGTTCAATTTACTCTGAATAATTTACCCAGAACCGACACGAGTGTCGACCGCTTTAAACGTCCGTGGATTCGTGCCAAGGTGACATGGCGACGTTAGACCATCGGCACTCGGCTATTGGGTTCACATCTCTGCAACCCTGCTGAGGTGCTTGCTAAGATATTTTTTCTATGGAATGTATTTTAGCTTTGAGTGCGGGTGCGAAAGATTTATTACGTCAGCGTACGAGCAGGCGTCAAAAGTACAACAAACCTGGAAGCATTTTGCACGTGAATAATGTCTGTTACATATAAATATCCGCTTCAAGTTTAGACCCACAACAGTAGAAACAACAGTAACATCACGGCATCACAGCACTGGGAAAAATTTTTAGCGCAAGTCAGACACTTTAAACCATCGGCATAAGCAAAGATATTATAAACGCAGATGCGGTACGGGGTGTCAGAGTGGGGGAACTGTATATATAGGACATCACATTTTCTGCCATATCGAGGTGCTGCCCTCACCGTACTACGAAGTCGTGAGCTGGTTTTCTCATTCTTCGTAAAATATGACGGTAAAGCAGTTGAAAGATTTTTTAAGGTTAGAAAATTTTGACATGTATCGCTTCATAAACAAAACACCGCACTTCCGAATATAATAATAAATGGCACAATGCACAATAATATAGGCACACCCAAAATGCGTATTTGGAAAAATTAATGAAAAAATAATAATGACAGAAGCACTGATATGATGATAATAAATAAACTGAATTCTGAGAGTTATACAATAATATAGTAATTTAATAGAGAGAGTATACATATATAATATATAATAGTAGAGAGTAATATAATAAGAGATAATTATGTTTATATTTGATTGTTGAATATTATTATAATTTCTGATACGTTCATGCTTCTTCTATGAATGATAGATGATATGATCTTTTAAATTATAATTTTTTGTACTTTGGAGTTTAATTTTTATTGCTAGACTGAACCAAAAATTGATTGCATTTAGGAATATATAGAATTTTTGCCGGTCTGAAGCTTGAGATAGGTTTTTTTTTAAATTATAAAAAACCTTTTCCCGAAAATCGAATTTAAAAAAAAAAAAAAAGAAAAAAGAAATTTCGAGATAAATCATGAACCAGTGCTGAAGAAAATTTTCTTTCATAAATGATTCATTTAATTAAAATAATCGACTATTTATACCAAAGAAAAATCTTTTTTAATGTTTAAAGTTTTGAAAAAATATTGTTTGAATTTAAAATAACAATAATTGAAAAAAATATATTTCTGGATAAAAAATTTTGGTTGAAAATGTACATAGTATTCTTTTCAAATTACAAAAAATGTTCTCAAAAATTTAAACATGAAACAATTGTTTTTTAATAAATATGATTTATTTATTGAAAATACAATAATCAAATATTTTGATCCAATATATTTTCTTAATATTATTTTTTTTAAATTATTGTTTGAATTTAAAGGAACAATATAATTGTATAAAAATTGT
>CAKNYM010051255.1:52898-92675 GCA_932195095.1 Andricus curvator | reverse complement strand
ATTGGCCAATCAAGTTCAACCAGCCCACACTAGGGGGCGCTCTGGCCAATCACAGGCATCGTAGAGGATACATACCTAAGAACAACATGACCTGAGACTTCAGTTTCAGGTCAGCCCTGAAGAAGTGAACTGCAATGTTCACGAAACGTCGGCAACATTCATAGTTTCGCACACGACTGAAACCCGAAAAATCTTTGAATTTTTAATTTGAATTTATTAACATTGAAAAAAGTTAAAATTTTTTGAAAAAAATGCGAAAAAAATCAATAGACGAAAGTTTTTCTCTAAAACAAGAACAAAAAATCTGTTATAAATTAGTTTTTAACAGGACGCGTAGTTTTGATTTTAATCGTAAAAAATAACATTATAAAATAAAAAATAGTTTGACGTAGGCTACAATAAAATGTTTGTTAACAAAATCGTTCCCCTAAATTATATCTACTAATTTGCTTTGAACAAGTAATAATAACCAAAATTTGTATGTATATATATGATATAGTTAAACATAATACAGAAAAGTGCGCATTTCGGAAAAATTTTAATCGACCGCGAAGCATGAGATACTATAGAGAATGTGTTTGTTATGGGGACATATCATCTCACATGCGGCAAGTCTCTCTGCGGCATGTCACAACTGCGGCATCTCTATCTAGCGGCTTCTCTCCCTCGCGGCATTTTTCACAGTAAAATTGACATTTTTGCTGCATCTCTCACCGCACTCCTGTGACTGGCCAAAGAAATAATGTTGGTCAAACCCCTACTCCTTTTCCAACGTCTCGTGGGGGCGGGAAGGCACCCCTGTGACTAGCCACGGAAATAATATTGGTCCCCTTTCCACTGGTGAGAGATGTCGCAGGTGTGACTTACCGCAGAGAGACTTGCCGCATGTGAGATGATATGGACCCGTTTGTTATAGGCGAAAAGCATAAAATTTCAGTTGATGATTTTTTGACCTTTAATTTTAATGGGCCAATGTTCAAATGTGGGAGAGGTTCAAAGGCTGAGCGCGAGATAAACATATTATCAAGCGCGAGATCAAAAAATGCGCGCCCCACACGCAGAAAAAAGAAATGTAATATTTACTAATCAAGAAATGTAAAGTGTTTCTTGTAACCGTAACAGCAAAAACTGCTCTCAATGAAGGGGTGAAAATGTCAAAAGCACTTAGCATTTCGTAAATGTCACAGTGAATTTAGGGTGAATTTAACGGTAATCCTTTAGTAAAAGAAACCTCTATTCCCTAGTATGAAATACGGTAAGATATGTAAAATCCACTGAACCGAGACTACAATATTGGTGCAGTGAACATTGCAGAAGGATCGGTACATGCTACCGATCCGAATAGCTTGTTTAGCTCGCCCTCAAAGTCGTAATAACGCAACCTATCCGCGCGAACCACCGGATGAATTCATGACGTCATCGGCAATGGATGGATTGCATCACCTAAAAAACATTTATTTTTGACATTTCTGTGACAGTAGTCACATTACTCCATATCCCCACTTAGCAATGAAGGGGTTTTATAATAAATAACACAATTTTGGATGGCACATCTTATTCACAGGTCGCGTACAGTTGAGAGTTTATTGGAGCAAGACGTGTTTGCGTTCCGCGACTGTTCCAGCCGGCTGGTATGGATATAAGGTAAATGCGAGAACTTTTGTCGTGTGCCGCGATGGCATGGACGCGTATTAAAAAGTCATTACCAAGGTCGCAACCTTAGTTACAAATGCATTTCGGAATTATTTCACAGATCGCAACTCGTGTAATAGTGTAGTGGTTAAGCTAATCGACTTGCGTGCTTAGGTTTATGCGTTCGAATCCCCCCCGTCGCGTGCGAAATTTTAATTGTATTATAAGCGTTGTAACTTACAAATACCGATTAATTATAAGTATATCCGAAAATATATGTCAGAATTAACCGTGTGTTTATTTAATAATTATTTTTAGCAATATTTTTTTACTATTTATAGAGCCGTCCAAACTATAGTCTGTACCGTTAACATAAGTTAGATCTGTTTATATTATCCGTCAAAGTGACATGATAATTCGTAATTGTAGCATCGAGGAACAGTGCAGAATAGCGACTGGATCGGTAAAATCTACTGATCTGCAGGGCAGCAGCACTTGAAAATCGGTACTGGTAACCATAAATGATAGTCATATTCAGTTGCCTATAATTGTAACATTTACTGAACTACCATGTTGTCCATATACGCACTTGGAAGATCAGTAGATTTAACTTGGTTTTCAGTAAAATGTAAGGTTCTTTTTTCTGCGTGCAGGCGCGTTCAAAGTTGCGAGCGAAGCCAGCCCCGCGCGATGAGAATGTACCCGCGCAGCGGTCAGATTTTTTATTGGTATTAACAGAGTTATGAATCATCAAAAATAATTGTAAAATAAATTAATCATTTTTGGTTCAAAAGTAATCTTTTTCAGTTGAAAATTCATTTTTTTTCTGTTCAAGTTCATCTGTTTTGTTGAAATGCTATATTTTTATTTGTAACGATGGATTTTTTTCTAAACTATCCTGAATATTATAATATCTTTTGTCAATAAGAGAAAGAAAATATGAAAACATGTACTTTAAAACGTTCTTTCAGTGTAATAATGTAATATTTGTGAAATTCAGAACTACGCAAGAAAAAGTGGCCAGTAATTTAAAAAATAAATTGTTTCATTTCAAACCAAATGACTCATAAAGAAAACGTGCTACTAAAAGGGGAGTTTATCAGCCTATAGGTAGCCGTAGCTGTTCAAGTTTTTCTTTCGTTTTTCTGAATTTAACAAATATAACATTAGTATACTGTGAGAACGATTCTGAGTTCGCGTTTTCATATTTTTTGTTATGTTTATTTGTTTATACTGAAAATTGTTGAATTTTCAAGCAAAACGACAAATTTCCTACGAAATATTTAAATTTTAAACTCGGAAATATGAATTTAGAACAATAAATTAATGAATAAAAAGGTGGATTTTCTACCAAGAAGATTGACTCTTTACCAAAAAAAGTCATTTTTCAACAAAATACATGAATTTTCAATAACCTAGATAAAGTTTCAAGAAAGTAGTTAAATTTTTAATCAAAGGGATGAATCTTTAAGTAAAATAGTTAATAATTTATAAATCAATTAATGAACCACGAAATGATTTTATTTAAAATAAAAATGCAAAAGAAAATTAAAATTTCAACCTAAACTTTTTAAAGAAAGAAAACAAAAATTCAATGAATTTATTAAATATTCAAATTGAAAAAACGTTTTATCAACCTAAAACTATACTTCAACCAAGAAAGAAAAAATAAAGTTGCAACAAAATTGTTGAATTTTGATGTCGAAAAGATGAATGAGATGAAGTGATCAGTTCTGATTAAATATTTTTTTTTATTCGTCTTATCTCATATCTTTTGGTAAAAAATGCAACTGTTTGGTGGAAAAATAATCTGTTTTGGTTGAAGATTCAACTCTTTTATTGAAAATTCTTTTTTTTTTTAATTCAACTATTTTTTATTGAGGATTAAAATGTTATTTATTTGAAATATCAATTATTACATTTTTCGTTGAGAAATTAATATTTTGTTGTTTGCAAATTCTACTAAATGGTAGGAATTGAAGTACTTTTAACAGCTCATTGTTGTCAGAATACGGGTAGTGGCTGTGAGGTGGCTCAAAGAAATTAAACAGTTCTCCTCTGACCCATCTCGATTGAACAAAAAAAGCTTCAAGAAGCTGTGCGGTGCCCTCATAATACCTGAGGAGGAATGACCACCTACCACTACGGAAGAGGTGAAGAAAGTATTCAAAGGAATGTAAAACTATTTCGCTTCGGTAGCAGATGATAACAAGAGTTTCGGGTGGAAGAAGTTTCCGAAAAAAAACCACCAACATCTGGGCCACATTTTCACCTCATACCCAGAGTCGATAGAGCCTATTCTGGAGAGTTTGGTGCAAGGACGCACAGTGCCCCTTCCGAAAACGGGCAACTTGTCTGACGTTAAGAATTACAAGTCTGAACATGCTGTATAAGATCTTCGCAGCTATCCTCAATGATAGGATTATTCGGGCTATCGGAACTGTATGGCGGGAAATATACGAACAACGCAGCTCAAAGAAAGGCATAGCAGCATATCGGGAGAACCTGCTCATCGATAGATGCATCTGTAAAGACGTAGCATCCTACCAGTGCTGCTCATCGATGGCCTGGTGTGAGATTGGAATGGAGTTTGGGTTAGAAAAATGCGCCAAGATTCATTTGAAGTAAGTACAAATTACAGGCATATCCTAGGACCTTAAGCTTGTCGACAAAGAAGCTGTATGACCCCTTGGAGCTGTAGAGACTTACACATACCTGGACGTGCCACAGAGCGGCATTTAGGACATAAGATCTATAAGGGATGCTCTTTGATGCAGATACAAACATTTTATCCAAAAGATTTGGTTCTCCAAACTGTCTGCGAGAAATAAAGTATCTGCAACGAACATGCTTGCCGTTTGTAGTGATTCCATGACTTTGCATCTCACTCCGTGAAGGCGCTCGCGGAATACAGTATATATAGTCGCAAATGAACGAGACTCTCTTTTTAAAATGTTCGGAAAACATAAAAAAGTGGGCAAAGCTGCGTGTCTGTACAAAGCAGCGGAGGAGGCTGGTAAGACCCTTGGCCTTGGCTGCAATACCGGGGGTGAGCGAAATCCATCAAAGATTATCTATCTCCAATACTCACTCCTAAATGCCCGGATCGAGAAAACATAGGAAAAAAGCTTCCGCGAAAAGTTCCTCTGCAAGAGGATGCACGACATCCTCCGAAATGTGAAGGATCAGTCGATGTCAATCGAGCTAACGTTAGCTTCTCTCAAATCACTGGGAGTAAAGTCGGGCACATTGAAGGGTTGCATTTCAGCGTGTCAAGCCGGTGCCATGTCTACTCCAACATACCTTTACTATATTTTAAGCCAAGACATTTCCGATGATAGCTGCAGAGCGTGTCATGCACACCCCGAGCACCTAGGACACATACTATCTGGTTGTTCAACTCATTTGGAAACGACTTACTTCCAAAGACACAATGGGGCGCTAAGAGTGCTTTATTATCATCTCTGTCACTCCTACGGTATTAGCCCTGATACCACTCTGCCAAAAGCTCCTCTGTGGGGCCGAATCGACAAAAGCTGGCCAAAAGCGTGGATTTTGAAACTTAGATTCTTTCCTTAAAAAACCTATCTCCTCCGATTTCGTTTCTGTCGCGCCTTCGAGGTCTGACATAGTTCTCCTGAACTTCGAGAAACGAACCATGTTCGTTATCGAATTGTCGGCGCGAGTTGACCAGAACATCACAGCCAAAGGAAATGAAAAGAAATAGAGGCTATACCCAGAATATTCTTCTAAACTAGTCGTCCTGATCATCGGTGCTCTTAGAAGTGTCATGCTTTTACTGATTAATAGATGTGGTTACAGCTGAAGGTTACCGAGATTTCGGCGGTAGGGGGTGCAATGTTCCAGAATGGCATCCACTTCCGTTGAAATCCCGCGGTCGTTCTTACGCCAGTTCGTTTGCTCCTGGTAAAACTTTTAAATTTGGCGCCCTGTTGCAAATTTATATTTCCCACTTACAACTTTGAATTTACCGCCAATTTAATTCACTTAATGGTGGCGCGATCTGTCATCAGTAACAACTTATCGACGAGCGGTATCTTAGCACGGACATAAACCATTATTTCCTGTCTGTAAATGGCCGGCTACATACTTAGTTTTCTTTATTTCTTAGAATCAGAATGCAAATCATTAAATTTTAATCGAAAAAAATCGAATTTAATTTATATGTGTAATTTAATTCACAGACATGGTTAACCAGTGTGCAAAAACGTTAAAGAACGTTATTAGAACGGCTCAAACCCGTCATATGTCAGTCCAAATAACGTTCCTCAAACATAAAATGTTACAAAGACGTTTTAAGGACGTATTTGGAACATAAAACGTTTTCAGAACATTATTTGGTCTGACATAGGACAGTTTACGGATCGTTCAAATAACGTACTTCGATTTGTACGTCCAAGAAAAGTTTTTAGGACGTTCCAATTACGTTCTTAAATTTCGGGCCCACTGGGTTGATTCAATTCAAATTTTACATCCAGTACAGTTCCTTTCAGCGTGGAATATCTACAGACATTGTTGGATTGAATTCAAAATCCAAAATATTGGTGGCTATCGTTCCCTTCAACGGTGAATTTTCTACAATAGTCATTGGGTTGAACTCAGGTTTTTGTGTGCTTTCCCATTTTTTATTAAAATACATACTCAATTTCATATTTTACATATGCTTATTTTCATTACACAATAAAATAAGTCAAATTTTCCAATCAAGCTAAGTATCTGGTTTTTCTGTGAATGATTTCTATTCAATAAATTGAAAAAGCAATCGGTCATGAACCCCTTTGTATTTAAAGCTGTCTTAATAACAGTATATAAAATACCTTGCTCTTGTGGCAATGTCTATATTGGAGAAACTGGGAGAGCGGTAAGCCAACGTGTAAAGGAACATGAGAGTGAAGTCAGGATAAAACGTTTCACGCAATCAGCACTAGCTGAGCATTATATCGAAACAGCACATAGTATTTTATTTCACAAAACGACAGTCATCTCAAAAACATACAATATTTTTTCAAGAAAACATAGAGAAGCAATCGAAATCTTAAAACACTCTGATAACATTAAGAGGGACAATGGATATAATACCAATCCGCTTTGGCTTTCTGTCCTCCCGGGTATTTAAAAAAAGACTTGATTGGTCAATCAATTTCGACCAGTCCCCCCGTTGGGGCCTTTGAACAATCATAGACAGTGTTCACGACCCGTTGGCAATAATGAATCATCGTGAAAGAACTAAATCTATTGTATTGTAGCGATTTTATCCGGTCTCCCCAAAATCCTAATGAAGTATTTTTTTTCTCCTCTAGAAATTATAGTCTTGGTGCTCTGAAAAATGCTTTCCGTCCCGCGTCGTGGCGACGGAAATGTAAATCATTTTTTCAATTCAAAGTTTTGCAAATGATCAGGACTTTCAATTACCTCAGCCAAATAAAATTCTCTCAGTCAAAGCAAGCTTTTTCGCAGTGTATGAGTATTGCATTTTCTATACTTTGTTAATCATTTTGAATGTTATTACAACGTATATTCGATTTTTCTTCTTGAAATTTCAACTATTTGGTTGCTAATGACACTGATTAGTTAGAAATCAATTTTTTGTTGAAAATTGAAATATTTGATTGAAAATGTGACTTTTTGGGGTAAAAATTTACCTCTTCTGGTAGAAAATCTTTGTTGGTTGAAAATTAAACTTTTTTGTTGGTAATGCAACATATTGTGACATGAAATCTCAAGAATATAAAGCGGTTCATATTGAATTGCATATGGTATCCACAATAGTGGTGTTTGAAAGAATTTATTTCACTACTATCCTCCTATTTTTGTGAAAAATCTCCTATTCCCTCTCTCGTAAGAGCATTTTGGGCTCAAAACTGTGACATTTCATTATTTTTAATTATTCTTGATTCATTATTGTAATTTAGAAATACGAAAAAACGCACAATACACGCAAAATCCGCATTTAGCCAACGGCTACGTTACTTTCGAGGGGAGTACAAATTGATGTCGTGTCGGGTATCAGGTTCGCAAACCGGCCTACGAACAGAAAATTCTAGTATGGGTTGAAAACTCCAACCAGTCCGAAAGTTTAATTTGTAATTTATAAAAACTTCCAGGACATCAGAAAAATTACAAACAATTTTATTTTCTACCCAATCTATACATTGTGAATTGACAAAAACGAAACGTGTTCATACTGTATTGCTTGAAATCTATTGATTAACAGTTTTTATATTTGTTAATTATATTCAGTGAATACATTTTAAATAATCCTTAAGATCTGTTCTATCTACGAAAGTTTTTTTTTTAAATAATTGGTACAGAGCTATTTTTCAATGAAAAAAATTTTAAATTATGGGAATTATAATTACATTCTTAAGATTTCTTTATTTTTCAAATATTTTTTCGATAATTACAACCTAGTGCATGTGGAATTAAAATAGTTTATAAAAAATTTATATTTGGTTCACTAGAAAAAAAAACGATAAACGATATCACATGAATTCATCATATTAATATGTGCATCAATGAAGCCTTGGAAGAGATGAAATTGGATAACTAAGAATCTGTTTTCGGGAACCTTTGTTTAGACTATGAGTATATGTCGATATAATTTCTCAGATACCGCTATTTGTTCTATGACATACAGGTATACGAGAACATAGACCAGAAAATGTCTATGAAACTTCATTGTGCGAGTGAGGCAGTGAGTCAGGAGGTCAGAAAGGGGGAGTCAGCAAATCAAAATTGGCTACGTCGAGAACGAAAAGCCCACTAGTGTATATGTATATGGAACCATTTCAATAAAAATTTCTGTTCTCGCTGAATCAGTATCATCTACTGCCATTTACTCTCATCTACTCGATTAGTAAAAAATGAGGATCACTGTGGGCACTCTATTCCTTGCTTTTGCCGTTTTCCTTGATTCTATTGGTAAATATATAATAATATAACATCTTTACTCATCATACTTTCCACCTCCTCAATTTCCTGACTTCTTTTTTCTCTACATCCCCTCCTCTCACATCCCACAATTACACTTGCTTCTCCTGCTTCGCAACCCTTCACATCCCAGACTTCCAATCCCATTCCTTCCCTCACTTTTCCATCTTTTACTTTCCCTAAATCCACTCACATACTTCTACTTCTCCTCCCTTCCCTTACCTTTTCCTCATCCATAAAAGTTCCATTTATACGAATGATATAGATTGAAACAAAGCATACAAATGAATTGAAAAAAAATTTCTTCACCTTTGAAATTTGTTTTTCTGCCTTACATTGTTTTTTTATTTTTACCTCAGTAGGTAATTGAACATATGCGAAAGCCGGTAGGAATAAAAAAAATAAAATATATACCTGCGTGCTATATGAATGCATTTCAATTCACCTCCAAAAACGAAGTATTTCCATAAAAATGAAAATTTAATGAGAAATTCAATCAGATTATTTAATCAGATGATTTCCTCGACAGTTTTCGTGTTGACTCCATTTGTACATAAAACCTTTCACCTTCCATTTGAGATTAGAATGTCTTAATTAAAATGATCGTAATAAAAAATGTCGAATGATATCATTATCTGTGAGTCACAATCTTGACACTGATAAGGTCGCTGTTTCACATATATGTGAGATAACGGCTACTTATGTATATATTTGTACTGTGATGATGCGATGGAATATTCCTTAGATACAGTTGTTAACCATATTATTCACTGAAGCATTAATCCGTTTTTTCTCTACTTTGCGAAAATGCGGATGATCTGTACTTTTGTTTTCACTTTGGCGGTCATCGTTAATTCTTTTGGTGAATGTAATAATATAATATATCTGTAATTCATATTATATTTCATATAATAGATGCATGGATACGGATATTTATGAGGCCTGTGGAGCGAGCCTAAAGTCCCCATTTCCAGCTGATAGTCATATAATGGCCATTTGTATATTTATACTGTCAAAACCAGACATTTCTTTTTTTATATTATTTGTTTTTCGCGTTCCATATTTGAAAAGAATAACTTCATGCTGTTATTTTCAGCGAAAAAGGAAACGATTCTGGGTTCCCACCAGGGGTCTCATTTAAGTACCACTTGAGACTAATTTTTCTCAGTCTTATTGTTTTTACAGTCTATGAGGTCAAAAATTATGACGTCATAGATGTACATGGCCATACATACCTACGAACTTGAAAAGCGGCACTTAAAGTCGGTTCCTACGACTCGCACTGGAAAGATGCACTCATCAATAACGCCAATCTTCTCCCCATTGGTGCATAATACATATACTATTAAGCTTACCACAAAGAAAGTACTTTTTAACATAATAATCCATTTTCGACCAGATAGTAGAAACTAAACAAATATAAAGTCGAATTTAAAAAAAATTTTTAAAATATAAAACAAGAAAGAAAAAATGATGCATTTCCTTAAAAATAGATTTAAAAATTGCAACTAAATTATTTACAATGATGTTAATATAGAAGTGGATAATTTTTCATGTATATATGTATTTTTATATTATATATTTTTATCTAATATATAAAATAAAGTGGCCTAAAACGTACGATGCTTATGCAAATCCATAGTTTTCGACCAATTGGCATCAAATTATGCGCACATATTCTTATGGCTCTCACACAGGTCGTAAAAGTTTTGGTGGCGGGGGTTCGATGAAGTTTATAAGAATTCCAGGAGGATTTTAACGAATGCAGAATAAACCCCAAAAATAAAACAATGAGTTAAGTTAAATTCAAATACGGTGAGCCTTAATCATTTTCACCTTGAAAGTTTAGATGCTCAGCTCTTCTTTATGGAATTTTGAAACAATTGCAATTCATTTCTATATTTGGCTGATTTAAAATGGTTGGTTTTCAAGTGTTAATTGACAGTAAAAACTGAGTGAAACCGTATCTTCCAAAGAATTGGATATATTAAAAACCGTTTCCTTCATGTAGGTTTTTTAGAACAGAAACTCGTTTATTGTCATTAAGGTTATTAAAGCGTTTATGCACTCGTCTTCTACAAAAAATATGTTTATTTAACAAGAAAAGTGTACGATGGGGACTTTTTATAATAAAAAATTATTTCTCATAATTTTTATTGAATCATCAGAAAGATGCTTTTTGCAAAGAAAAGTTGAATTCAGCTAAAGATATTAGACATGAATGTGCTGAAAAAAAGAATCTTCTATTTCTTCTTGCAGAAAGCAGTTCACAGCCGGACGAGAAACCTAATAGCGAACGTAATCCTGGTCCTTCTTCTTCTGCTGTTCGACAACAACATTTGCCTGACCGGATTTCTCCAGAGGAGGCTCCTTCTCGTGGCAGGTCCAGGTTTCCTGCTAGCAGGAGTCCCACTGGCGAACGTAATCCTGGTTATTCTTCTGCCAGACAACATTCACCTGACCGGACATCTTCTGAGGAGCCTCCACTTCGTGCCAGATCCATTTCTCCTCTGGGCAGGCTTCCCTCAGATCGAGCACTTGGATGTACAGAAGAAGAACTTGGATATGTTCGCCTTATCCCTCGCACAAATCCAAACCAGCAATTTGAATTTCGAAGATACGTTATTGCTGCCGGTATCCCAATTAAATTTCTGATAGAAAAAAGTAGATATGTGCCCGTGCCAAGTCGAGAATATATTGTATTATCAACATCCGATGACGACATTTTTGCAATATTGGATTATAGCGGGACTCTTCGTGGAATTTATAGGACAGGTACAAGGCATTCGCGAATAAAAATAAATATGATAAGCGGCGCGATTGATGATTTGACTCCAGATGAAAGAAAGGATTGTCCAGTAGGCAAAAGTCAAGCAATCTTCTCAAGAAGTTTTATCAAAGCTTCTGCAAATTACGATTCACTACAGTGTGAACGGTATCCCAATGTCGAACGTAATCCTAGATCTTCTTCTTCGTCTATCAGGCAACATTCACCTGACCCGAAATCTTCTCAGGAGCCTCCACTTTGTGCCAGATCCATTTCTCCTCTGGGCAGGCTTCCTTCAGATCGAGTACTTGGATGTACAATAGAAGAACTTGGATATGTTCGTCTTATCCCTCGCACAAATCCAAACCAGCAATTTGAATTTCGAAGATACGTTATTCCTGCCGGTATGCCAATTAGATTTCGAGTAGAACAAAATAGATATGTGCCCGTGCCAACCCGAATATATATTGTATTTACAACATCCAATGATGACATTTTTGCAATATTGGATGATAGAGGGACACTTCGTGGAATTTATAGGACAGATCCAAGGCATTCGCGCATAAAAATAAATATGATAAGCGGCGCGGTTGATAATTTGACTCCAGATGAACGAAGGGATTGTCCAGTAGGCAAAAGTCAAGTAGTATTCTTAAGTAGTTTTATTAAAGCTTCTGCAAATTACGATTCACTACAGTCTGAACGGAATCCCACTGTCGAACGTAATCCTAGTTCTTCTTCTTCGGCCAGACAGTCTAGGTCTTCTCCGGTCAGACCTTTTCCTCATGAAGTACTTGGACATGCACTTGCAAAACTTGGATATATTCGGCTTATTCCCCAGACAAATCAGAACCGGCAATTCGAATTTCGAAGATATGTTATTCCTGCCGGTTTACCAATTAAATTGCGAGCAGAACTGAATAGATATGTGCCCGTGCCAACCCGAGAACATATTGTTTTATCAACATCCAATGGTGAAGTTTTTGCAATACTGGAGTATAGTGGGATTCTTCTTGGAATATATAAGGCAGATGAATATAGTTCGAGAGTAAAACTAAACATGATAAGCGGTGCAGTTGACAATATGACTGTAATTGAAGCAAAGGAATGTCCTCTAGGCAGACGTTACCCAATCTCTCCACGTTGGTTTAGAGAAGTTGCTTCCAATGAAGATACTCTACAGTATGTGTATCATTAATTCAATAGAAAAAAGATTAACTAAAATATAATATTCTTTGTAATCCGTAGTCGGATCAAAATTAAATAAAAGATTTAGATGCAAATGTATCATGGTTATCAAGGCTTCTTTTGTTTTATCTTTTGCTAATCCTCACAAGGCCATTCAAATTTTTTTTCTTCAAATATGAAAAATGTAGGACGAAATCTTTAATTGATTTTGAATTCTCTTTTAATCGAAAAATTTTGTTATTGAATTCACAACTGATATGTGGAAGCGGTTTTTGAATTGTTATTGTTCGAAATTTTACATCAATGCAAATAATGAACAAATGTGGATTCTTTTTTTTTCGTCTATAATTTGGTAAACAACTTTCCGACTTTTATTATCTTCTGGATTCAATGCGCAGGATTGTGTGCAAGCGAAAAATGATTCGTATGTAATATTATTTGATATCAAAAAATTATAATATCAAATAAAATTATATTATCATTATCGAGTATTCGATTTCAAAGTAATATTTTGACAAAAAATTACTTGCTTTTATCGACAATGTGTAGTGGATCATAAAAAGGTGTCATTCGATATAATTTATTAATTTTATGAGCAAAAAACTGAAGAATGCTAAAAATATAATTTACGAAAGATTACGAAAGACTTGATTCTTCCCTGCCTTGTGATGTAAACATAATTTGTTCATTTATAATTCATTATTCATTATTCAATTTTAGGACCGAAGTAGATCACTTAAATTTTCAGTGCAAAAATTAATTTTTCTATAATTCGCGAAAAAGTGCCGGTTTTTCCACCTGTTTTTGGTGAAAAAAGTTTCCGATTTTTGCTCGATGACGTGGCGCATGCGCAGTGCCAACCTTTCCGGGCAACAGTGACAAAAGTGGACAGATGCAGTGGAAAAAGTAAATGGACAGTGATAAAAGTGAAGTACAGTGGAAAAAGTAAATGTTATTTCGGGTGGGTTCGTGCTGCCTCGGGTGGACTCGTGCATCGTGCGCAGCCAACTTCATTCTATTTTCCGACTGTCGTCCCTAACCTAAAAGCAATTTCCTGAAAAGACTCGAGTTGTGTATTTTGTATGTACTTTTGTCACTTGGCAAAAGCAAAAAAACATCGTCTGTTTCTCCGAAAATACTGTGCTTGGGTTTTTTGACGAAAAATCGGAAGTTTTGAAGCCCTCAACTTTATGGGCCAACTATTCAATTGTGAGAACCAGCTTATTATTACTGCCATATTATTGCCATGGTTTTGATAATTGCCATTGTCATTGTTGCGTCAATCGACAAAAAATCGCCTTCTTTTTACACAAAAAGCAGGTAAACAAAAACTAGCACTTTTTAACAAATTATAGAAAAAGTATCGTGTCCCACACATTGAAAAAGCGACGATTTAAAACTCGTGTGATAGCCACCCTCGCTCCGCTCGGGTAGCTAACTTCACACTCGTTTTAAATCTCTCGCTTTTTCAACTTGTAGCACAATATACTATTGTTCTCTACTTTGTGAAAATGCGGATGGTCTGTACTTTTGCTTGCTCTTTGGCGCTCATCGTTAATTCTATTGGTGAATATAATAATATAATATATCAGTAATTCTTATTATATTTCATATAATACATGCATGAATACGGCTATTTATCAGGCCTGTGGAGCGGACCTAAAGTGCCCCTTTCCAGCTTATAGTCATATAATGGCCATTTGTATATTTACACTGTCAAAACCAGAGATTTCTTTTTTTATAGTATTTGTTTTTCGCGTTCCATTTTTGAAAAGGATAACTTCATGCTGTTATTTTCAGCGAAGAAAGAAACGATTCTGGGTTCCGAACAGTGGTCTCATTTAAGTACCACTTGAGACTAATTTTTCTCAGTCTTATTGTTTTTACAGTCTATAAGGTCAAAAATTATGACGTCATAGATATACATGGCCATTACATACATACCAACTTGGAAAGCGGCTCTTGAAGTCGGTTCCTACGACTGGCACTGGAAAGATACACTCATCAATAATGTCCCTCTTTTCCTCATTGGTGCATAATATAATATTAAGCTTACCACAAAGAAATAAGTTTTTAACATAATAATCCATTTTCGACCAGATAGTAGAAACTAAACAAATTAATTTTGTAATTTCTCACCAAACAGTTGGACTTATGAACTATGAGTTAAATTTTCAATTTAGACAGAGGAATTTCCAACAAAATAGCTAATTTTTCTTGAAATTTTTTAATTTTCTAGCATCTAATATATAAAATAAAGTGGCCTAAAACGTACGATGCTTATGCAAATCCATAGTTTTTCACCAATTGGCATCAAATTATGCACACATATTCTTTGGGGCCTCACACAGGTCGTAAAAGTTGCGGTTGCGGGGGGCAAATGGGAAGGGGGCACAGCGGCTCATATAAACTCCTGAGAAACTCATACACGTTTAAACGGTAGCATTTTCACCCCTGAGATAACCCTACATGTTTATACGGTAGTATCAGATGAGGTGGGGGGGGGGCAGACAGGGGAATCAAATGCAAATGACCGCGGGTAACATGTCGTATATTGTATATTATATATCATTATTATTATATATGAATTTCAATACATGCATCTTTAATGTATTCATATATTGAAAATAAAAGTCAATAATCAGACGAAACTAAAATAAAGTCCAAACGTTATTTGCAAATCAGATTTTGTTTTCAAATACAGTTCCTTGACATAATAATTGTTAACCAAAAATGTGACCTAAACTAACTAAAAGTGACTAGCTTATATTAATAATATGTCTAATGTTCTTTTGAATTCAAAAGAGTTCAATGAAGTTTTTTAAGAATTCCAAAAGGATTTTAACGAATTCAGAATAAACCCCAAGATTAAAACAATGAGTTAAGTTAAATTCAAACAATGTGAGCCCTAATCCTTTTCACCTTGAAAGTTTTGACGCTCACCTCTCCTTTATGTAATTTTGAAATAATTGCAAATCAACTCTTTATTTGGCTTATTCAAAATGCTTGTTTGTTAAGTGGTGATTGATAGTAAAAACAGATTAAAAACATATTTGCCAAAGAGTTGGATATATTAAAAACCGTTTCCTTTATGTAGGTATTTTATAACAGAAAATCGTTTATTGTCATTAAGGTTATAAGAGCGTTTATGCACTCGTCTTCTACAAAACATATGTTTATTTAGCAAGGAAAGTGTAGTATGGGGACTTTTTATAATAAAAAATTATTTCTCATAATTTTTATTGAATCATCAGAAAGATGCTTTCTGTAAAGAAACGTTGAATTCAGCTAAAGTTATTAGACATGAATGTGCTGAAAAAAAATAAACTTCTATTTCTTCTTGCAGAAACCAGTTCACAGCCCGACGAGAAACCTAATAGCGAACGTAATCCTGGCCCTTCTTCTTCTTCTGCTGTTCGACAACAACATTTGCCTGGCCAGATTTCTCCTCAGGAGCCTCCACTTCGTGCCAGATCCATTTCTCCTCTGGCCAGGATTCCTTCAGATCGAGTACTTGGATGTACAGAAGAAGAACTTGGATATGTTCGGCTTATTCCTCGCTCAAATCGGAACCAGCAATTTGAATTTCGAAGACACGTTATTCCTGCCGGTATGCCAATTAGATTTCGAGTAGAAGAAAATAGATATGTGCCCGTGCCAACCCGAGAATATATTGTATTATCAACATCCAATGATGACATTCTTGCAATATTGGATGATGCTGGTACACTCCGTGGAATTTATAAGACAGATGTTCATCATTCGCGAATAAAAATAAATATGATAAGCGGCTCAGTTGATAATTTGACTCCAGATGAAAGAAAGGATTGTCCAGTAGGCAAAAGTCAAGCAATCTTCTCAAGAAGTTTTATTAAAGCTTCTGCAAATTACGATTCACTACAGTGTGAACGGAATCCCAATGTCGAACGTAATCCTAGTTCTTCTTCTTCTGCCAGACAACATTCACCTGACCGGACGTCTCCTCAGGAGCCTCCACTTCGTGCCAGATCCATTTCTCCTCTGGACAGGCCTCCCTCAGATCAAGTACTTGGATGTACAATAGAAGAACTTGGATATGTTCGGCTTATCCCTCGCAGAAATCCAAACCGGCAATTTGAATTTCGAAGATACGTTATTCCTGCCGATATGCCAATTAGATTTCGAGTGGAAAAAAATAGATATCTGCCTGTGCCAACTCGAGAATATATTGTATTATCAACATCCAATGATGACAGTTTTGCAATATTGGATGATAGTGGGACTCTTCGTGGGATTTATAGGACGGATAGAAGGCATTCGCGAATAAAAATAAATATGATAAGCGGCGCATTTGATAATTTGACTCCAGATGAACAAAGGGATTGTCCAGTAGGCAAAAGTCAAGTAGCCTTCTTAAGTAGTTTTATTAAAGCTTCTGCAAATTACGACTCACTACAGTCTGAACGGAATCCCACTGTCGAACGTAATCCTAGTTCTTCTTCTTCGGCCAGACAGTCTAGGTCTTCTCCGGTCAGACCTTTTCCTCATGAAGTACTTGGACATGCACTTGCAAAACTTGGATATATTCGGCTTATTCCCCAGACAAATCAGAACCGGCAATTCGAGTTTCGAAGATATGTTATTCCTGCCGGGTTACCAATTAAATTGCGAGCAGAACTGAATAGATATGTGCCCGTGCCAACCCGAGAACATATTGTTTTATCAACATCCAATGGTGACGTTTTTGCAATACTAGAGTATAGTGGGAATCTTCTTGGAATATATAAGACAGATAAATATAGTTCGCGAATAAAAGTAAACATGATAAGCGGCGCCGTTGACGATATGACCCTAATTGAAATGAGGGAATGTCCTGTAGGCAGACAGTACCCAATCTCTCCACGTTGGTTTAAAGAAGTTGCTTCCAATGAAGATACTCTCCAGTATGTGTATCATTAATTCAATAGAAAAAAGATAAACTAAAATATAATATTCCTTTTAATCCGTAGTCGGATCAAAATTAAATAAAAGATTTAGATGCAAATGTATTATGGTTATCAAGGCTTCTTTTGTTTTATCTTTTGCTAATCCTCACAAGGCCAATCAAATTTTTTTTCTTCGAATATTCAAACTGTAGGATGTAATTTTTAATTGATTTTAAATTCTCATTTAATCGAAAAATTTTGTTATTGAATTCACAACTGATATGTGGAAGCGATTTTTGAATTGTTATTGTTCGAAATTTTACATCAATGCAAATAATGGGCAAATGTTGATTCTTTTCAATTTCGTCTATGATTTGGTAAACAACTTTCCGACTTTTATTATCTTTTGGATTCAATGCGCAGGATTGTGTGCAAGGGAAAAATGATTCATAAGTAATATTATTTGATGTAAAAAATTGTAATATCAAATAAAATTATATTATCATTATCGAGTATTCGATTTCAAGGTAATATTTTGACAAAAAATTGCTTGTTTTTATCGACAATGTGTAGTGGATCATAAAAAGGTGTCATTCGATATTATTTATTAATTTAATGAGCAAAAAACTGAAAAATTCTAAAAATATAATTTACGAAAGATTACGAAAGACTCGATTCTTCCCTGCCTTTTGATGTAAACATAATTTTTTCATTTATAATTCATTATTCATTATTCAATTTTAAAGATTAATTTTTAATGTAAAATTTAGTAGTTGCATTTTCAAGTAAAAATATTAATTTAAAATGAAATTGTTCATCCCCTGGTAGTGTGAAGTAGTATTTGAACGTTTCGTAAGAATGCTGCAAAGTTTTTAAGAGATTTGAAAAACTTTAATTAAATTTGAGAGGACTTTATCAAATTTTAAAGGATGATTTTATCATATTTCGAGGGATTTTAAAGAATTTTACCAAATTTCCTCGAATTTTATGTATAATGTAGATCCGATGATTCATTGTATAGAAAAATATAACCTGAATTGTTTTTCAAATAAGGCAAAAAACTCGCACGATCAAATTCGATTGCTTTATATTTGAAATTAAATATGTTTTTTATTCCAGAAATAATTTCAAATTTCATTTCTATCCAAAATTTTCAACTTAAAAAAAGTATCTAATTTAAAAGTGACGATTCTCTGCAGTCGGTGTACCATTATTTCAATTTGAAAACATCTAAACTGAAAATAATATTTTTGCCAATCCGAAGTCAGATAAAAATGTATGTACACAGAACTCTCAGTTTCAGTACAGTTTCGGGGGTTGCCCGCAAATAGCTTTGGCCACAGTTCGGGGGGATCCAAACGCAAACAGTCAGAGCCGCCTAGCCGTTTCCAATTAGAATGCAATATGGCACAATATACTCGACTCAGTACTCGCGCACACCGTCCCTTCCGAGGTGAAAGTCGCGACCGTCTCTCGCACTGCCCCCTGAGAAATTGCATGGAACAGCTCAAATCTAAAATACATTCAATAGAAAAAAATATCCTAGCAAGCACCTCAGCAGGCTTGCAGAGATGTGAAGACAAAATTGATGCTGTAGAAAAGAAGAATGCCGAGCTCAAGATGGAAATCACAAAGCAGGCTCAACACCTAGATAGGCTTACGAGAAGAAACAACCTGATAATTTTTGGCATGTATGATGAGCCAACGGAAGCACCACTTGCTCTGGACAAAAAAGCGCAAAATCTGTTCGGAACCAAAAATGGGTATAACTCCTAACCGGGAATCGATTAATGGAGTTCGCCGCCTTGGTAAATTTATCTCTGGCAAAATGAGACCTGTTTTCTTCCACTTAGTTCAGGGTTGATGAAGCACGCAAAGCTCTGAGCCAAGAAGCAGCTAAAATAAAAAATTCAGGGATGAAAACTCGTATAGGTGCTGTGAATTAAGAATTTCATCTACAACTTAGGTGATTTAAGAAGAATAAGCCTGGAGAAAATAATAGATTTTAAATATTGAAATACCAACCGGTATGTAAATAGGGAACAGGAATTTTTGTATAGAAAATACACATTTATTGTATAATAAGTGAGTCTGGTGAGTAAGCCGCATGCGCAATTATTTCCCAACTAAACGCCTCAATCGTTTGCTTGACCAGTTTTGCTACGTGTGATGGTTCATTATCATAAAGCAAAATCACTTTGTGTAGCCTTTTTTGATATTCTCACGGCTTTCAAACGTATGGAGACGGATCTCGTGTAAAATTTAATTGATCCGCGAGTTGTTTTGTTTAGCATCATCCTTATACAACAGTGCTTGCAATGCGCTGCCTTCAAACATTTTCGGTGGTCCATACTGTTGTATGAAACTTGTATTGTTGTGAGTTGAAAATCTTTGTCAGATATGTCAACAAGGAGATGGGGCCAATGAAGCGGTATGACGGTAACTACTTTGAGAGCTATTGCCATCTATGGGCGAATTCCGGTTTCATATTTACAGACCTGGTACAAGCAAGGTTACATAATAATGAGTAAGCCTCATTTGTAAATATAAATACAGCTGCTATGCCCAGCACACAGCTGGGTTGTATGACGTCTGAGAGGAAGATAGCCATCACCAATCTTTCTCAACCTAATCAACTCGTTTCTTCAAGGAAAAGGAGGGGTGATTCTCAAGACACGGGCTCTCTTGACAATTGTGCGAACAGGGCAACTCCTGCAGGATCTGGGCAGGGCACATACTGACTGGATGGATCTTTTGTGAGAAGGGCAGGAGTTCCAAGCTTTGGTTCTGCGGGTGTTTCATAAAATAGATAAATATGTAAGTCAGTGGTTATAATAATTTTTGTAACTTGGATGTCAAACAGAAAGCCTACTTAACTAGTCATTGTGTGATTTGCACAGGTGAGTCATGGCTCTCAAACGCATCTGTGAAACTACCGAAATTTTTAGAATGTTACACCCCTCATTACTCCGTGGCTGTCAAAAAAAACGTAAGGGCCGTGGCAGTGGAGGGCTAATTACATTACTCCAAAACTGCGTTGACTATTCGCATTGTAAACTGGAAATCAGTAATTTATGGTTATTTGTGAAATTGACCTTTGAAAATTCGTTCACTCTGCATATAGGTAATATGTATTTTCTCCCATCAGCAAACTTGGACTACTGCATTCATGCGCTCCAAAATGTTTTATTCTCCTTAGAAAACGTTAACAAACATTTTTTATTAATTGGTGATTTTAATGCTCGTGTAGAAACCCGAAACAGTTAAAGTTAATAAAAGATGCAAAAAATTGTTGAAGTCCCTTGAATTGTGCGACCTATCGCTCTGCGGTGGTCGTACATTTTCTGATAGGCTGGGTCAATTTACCTACCTAACGAGAAGAGGATGCAGTACCATCGATTTATGTTGGTTAGATATCCATTGCGCAAATCTTGTTAGCGATTACTCTGTGCACAATATTTCGGACCAATCAAATCATTTACTTGTCTGTAAAATGAATGACGAGGGAGGGGACACCTTTTATACTGCTTTGTCAAATTTACCGCTTATATTCAATAATGATGTTAACGCTGATCTTGTGTAGAATAAATTAATTTCCTCTATAAGCCATGCTGCCAGCGAATCAAATATGCTAGTATGGAGGCGCGCTCCCAGTACCTCCAGCCCTTATAATCAGAAAAATGTCTGGTCCAACTCGCATTGCGCTCGTCTTACTAAGCTTTGGGCCAAACTAAATGACCTTGGTGCAAGTGGGAAAATTATTATATTTTTGGTCTTATTTTATATCAACGCCGGTCCAAGGGTCAAATGTGGTGAGACCTACTGGAAAATAGTTAACGTGACGCTGGGGGTCCTACAGGGTGACAGCTTCAGTCCTCTGCTCTTCATTCTCTTTGCGGCTCTTTGCTCGTAACAAACTGAAAGTTCTGAAGGAGTATTGCGATCAGAATGTCCTTCAGCTAAACCCCCCCCACCCCCCCAAAACAAAGATCGTCTATTTTTATAAAGCCGGTAATTAGAAAAAACTTCGCCCACTTATGCGGAAAAATTAATCCATTCTTGATTTATTAAAACCTACACGTACCTCGGAACCCCGTTCTCGCATATGAGCGCATTTGCGGGGCAATTCAGTGGGCTACAGGAAAATAGGGCTAGTTTTATCATCGGATTATATTTTCATATAAAACAGCATTGCTTTTTTACAACAATTTTCAATTTATATTAATTAAAATCAATTGCAGCAAATAGTGAACTCATAAAATGAATTTCGAAAGCGATTCATCTAATCTCTGCGTGATAAAGTTTTTTCGAAAAATTGTGCTAAGAAAAAACATATTGTGTTTAATTGAAATATAGTCACATTATACACTTACGCCCTATTCTTTTGGTGTACATTGTAACAAAGTTACAAGCACCCCAGTAAAGACGACCCTGTAGGCTTAGAACCATGAGTGGGGAGAGGACTAACTTCGTGGTTCTAATACCCAAATCCTCGTCCTCAAGAGTCAGTCTTGTGCTCACCTGAGTCTGGTAGTACGACCGTCACCGTATCCGGCTAACGATTGCCCCCTTCCTCAACGGGAACTAAAACGACGCCCTCCAGAGTCTCCCAGATTCACCTGGCCACCCTGACGCTATCTAGCGCCATCCAACCTGCTCTCGGGCTACGCCGTCGAGTCTTACCATCGCTCGTGGGCCATCAGGTCCCACCACCATTGTAAGTTGATACAATAAACCCCCTTTTATATTCACATGGCCTGGAATAAATAACTTCACCCGTTCTCAATATCCAAATCCCGTCCTATCGCTTAATTTGCGACTCCCGTCACAAATTTGGCGTTCTCCTTAAAAATCCCACAATTCCCACCAAAAATCCCTTCCAAGTCGAAAACGAAGTCAACATGATGAATGAAAAATGTATTATGCATGTATGCCATAATAGGGGAAAATTTTTGAATTACAATTTTGGTGGAAGTAAAATATTTGAAAATTGTTGTATGAAAATTCTTTATTGAAAAATGCTATTAGAAAAAGTTCGGGTAGAAATGTAATTAGCTCGAAAAAGTGCGGGTAGAAATGTAATTAGCTCGAAAAAGTGCGGGTAGACTGTTATAAATGTCCGTTAAAAATAGTTGGTATACTTCGCGTGCTCGCAAGCCCTGCCACCTTTAACAAAAAATAAAAATACCCTGAGAAAAAACGCCTTATCTGTACTCCTTATAGCAGGATTGGATAAGTGGAGGGTCTAAAAATCGAGAATAAAAACAAAATACGTAGAAATCGGAAAGATTAACGGATAGGTAAAAACTAGGAAAAATCGAATGAAAATTATACGAAATAGAAGCAAAGCGACGTCAGTAACAGAAATTGGCGCGCGAATTTAGAAATCACAGTGAGTGACGTAACTCAAGCAAGCCCAAGCGTTCCCGCCCTCAGTGGATACTTCCGCTACGTGGTCAGGCCACGCGCAACCCCAAAGTATTGAAAACCGAGATGCTCACCTGAGTGAACGTGCCGGTTTTTAATCAGCCGTAGAAACCCCTGAGCTAGGCCATAAAGAATAGAAAGAAAATAAGAATACACTGTTAGAAAAATCTCTACTAAATTTAGTATACATGCAATGGAAGCAAGAATGCAGAACCTGCAATTATATTTAGTATACCAGCGTACAGTAAATTTAGTATATTTATACTGAATTTAGTACACGCGTATACTAAATTTAATATACGTGTATACTAAAATCAGTATGAATATACTAAATTTACTGTACGCTGGTATACTAAATTTAATTTCATGTTATGCATTTTTGCTTCCATTACATGTATACTAAATTTAGTAGAGATTTTTCTAACAGTGTAGGAAAAGTCGAATGCGACTAAGATAGGGAAAAATAAAACTTATTCCGAAAATGGCAAACCCGGTAGTAAATGTTAGAGATAGTAGGGAAAATGAGATAATTCCAGAAATTATAATCGAGGAAAACAACGCACAAACAAGTGCGTATAATTTAGAAAATGAAAATATTGAGTCAATCGATCGAAAACGTAAATAGAGGCGAAAACATGGAAAGAAATTTTTAATTTGTAACGGTCAGGAGAGAATTAGGATGGGGGGAAGAACAACCAAGTCATGCGACAGGTACAATCCCAAGAACAAAAAGACAAACACAAACGCATACAGAAAGTACCCCAAATGCACACAGACTAGACCATCCTTCACACAGACATAAAATTGGTATACTGTCTCCCAATACTGAGAATACGTTAGGAAATTGGAGAATAGAAAACGAAAACAGTATCACTTTTCAAAGTTAGGAGTTTGAAAAAAAAGGATAGATAGCGAAATAGAAACAAAGAGAAAAGAACTCGAAATACTTAGAAAAGAGAGAGACATGATAGATAGAGAAAGCAAGAATAGGCCGTGAAAGATTACGAATAGAGATAGAAAGGCAGGGAAAAGAAAATGAAAAAATAAATAATCAAACTTTTGAAATTGATTCATTTGTAGATTTCTATCTAAATGATAAAATGGATAGAATTTTAAATTCAACACAAAATTTAACGACTCAAAATAAAATACGTAATAATACTGTTCGTTTTGAAGAAACAGAATTAAATTTTAATGAGCAAAGACACGCGTTAGCAGGTGCAAGTAAAAGAGAAAGGATAGAGAAGAATGAGCAAAGAAGAAGAAAGAAGCGAATGCAATACAAAAAGAAATAAAGTAATAGAAAAAGGAACTGGAACCAATTCGAGAGGAGACGGACTCTTCTACAGATTGGGACACCGATACCCTTCACAGACATTACAATTATAATTGAAGGGTAGAAATGCAGAAGGAGTCAAGCGCCAAATTTTCGAAATCGGGTTTATTAGCTTAAAAAATCAGATAAATTCTAATACACATGCCTGCCAAAGGATTTTTTTGGGGCATCATTTTTCAAAATTCCCACTAAAAAAAGAATAGCTGGAGGGGTCAAGCGCCAATGTGTACTTGATCCCGATCGATCATCGCGCCTACGCAGTATTGAGAAATCACGATCGTAGCAGAAAAAAGGACGCGTGTGTTTGGCTTGTGTTTTTGTGTTTACAGTAAAAGTTTGTGGTTTTTTAAATTAAAAACAATGCCACTTGGTGGAAATTTTGCCTTTTATGCCTCCTTGGGCGCAGCAGCAATATATAGAAATTATTCAGGGGCATTAAAATATGCATAACGATCCATATGCTGATGATGGTTACCCCGTTTTATAATATTTTTTCTACGATTTTATAATAAAAAGTTCAACAAAAATTTTCCTTGAATATCTTGAATTAATCACATTCTGAAAATATTGATATAGTACAATCTACGATAGGATAAAATAATAAATTGCTTACTTCTAATTTCAGCTGACAAAATGTTACAAGAAGAAATCCAATATAAGGAAAATAATAATAATCGCAGTAATTATTGCCATTTAAAGTTGTCTGAGAAGCTTTTCTAACCACAAAGTAAAAAATCCAATTTCATTTTTCTCGACACTGGTTAATTATTTTTAATTACTATTGGGTCCTTCCATTCAGTACTAAATAAGCTAAAACCCAATTTCTCATTTTTTGGAAATTTGCAAAATTATTCCTGCTATCGTCATTTGAAGTTGAAATGTCAGTTTTACGCTATTTCGAAGTCATGATTGGATTTTCAAATTTCTCGAAACTGCGTGATTTTTTTAAAACAAACTTTTTGGAAATCAATTCGTCCATTCAATAGCTAGAATTCAAATTTTTAGTTTTTTCTTAAACTACAAACTGACTCCACAATTAATGTTGAAAGATGTTAAAAGTCGATACGGACCCGAAATCTAACCTCGAAGCGTGACCTGTTTCATTAATTTTCTCGAAACCGGATAGCTTTTGTAAGCAAACTTTTTTTAGTTTGATAGAGCATGAAAGTATCTCGAAAGTACTTTCTTATTTTTTTCTTAAATGGTCCTGCTGAATTTACAACATGTTCTTAGTCTCTCCTGAAAAAAGTGAAAAATGGCGCTTGACTCCTTCTGCATTTCTACCCTTTAATTATCATTTATTTTAGAAGGTTGACCCAGAAACCTATTCCCTGAGAACGGCCTTAAAATCCGTACCCAAAAGAACAAATATCAGGGTCTATGGCTTAATGTCTCTGTTTGTTAAATTTTTTAAGAAGAAAATTAGAAACACAATATCGTCAAGTCAATCTGTGCAAAAATTCTATTCTTGAACAAAAAGACTCAGAAACATTATGCAACCAAAAATCAGCTATTTTGAAAAAACATATTCGAAAAGCTCAATATATGAAAGAGACAACCAAGCCATCCTCACTCTCATTACCTTTCTCTTACTCCGTCTTTTTTATATTACTTTTGGGAACCAACATGTTTCGAGACCTTTTAGATCTCCTCATCAGGGTATAATTTTATAGGATACTACGAAAACATTTATCTATTTTATGCTTGATATTAGTAATGTATGTTCATATGAGACTGAAATTTCTTGTCATAATGTTATTTACAATATTTTAATTTTTTCCTCTAGGACAAATTTTAAATTTTCGGTATACGTGTCAATCCGTAATATTTCGGAAATCTTTTATTCTACAAGTATAAAAACAATAAAAGAGAACAAAGACTCATCCTTCTGTTGTTATGTCCTATATTCCATTTTTTATCCTTCAGAATGCTCATAAGGAATCCATCGGCACAACACCAATTTATATAGTCACAATCACAATACGAATGTTTATGGATGATAACAAAAGAATTGTTTCCAATATATTCTTATTAGGACATAACAGCAGAAGGATAAGTCTTTGTTCTCTTTTATTGTTTTTATACTTGTAGCATAAAAGATTTCCGAAATATTACGGATTGACACGTATACCGAAAATTTAAAGTTTAAAATGTGTCCAAGAGGAAAAAATTAAAATAATGTAAATAATATTATGACAAGAAATTTCAGGCCAAGAATTTTGATTAAAATAAAGTAGAATTTAGATATAAGTCGGAAGAAGACACTCATCTGGAAAGAAAACAACTAAAATAAGAGATAATTTAGTTATGAAGTTATAAGAAAATAGTCAGAACTGAGACGTTTAATTTGATTATTATTAAAGTAGGATACGCAAAAGCAGAATTAAGAATAATATGCATATGGTCATGTGAAAAGAGCAAGAAAATACCAAAGTTGGAGTTGCAATTCATGTATGACAAAAAAAAACGAAAGGAGCGGTGCAATTGTGGAACTAGTCCAAAAATATATCAACACTTAGCAAAAGGCTCGAGAGAGGAGAAACAGCTACACAGGCATCAGGAAGTGAGCAACCGCTCATATCAGGTTCAGGAGGATGAAGTTGACGTCGTCACTTTAATAATGCCTAGGGTGTCTCCTGAAAAGGGCGTAATTGTATATGATGCTTCCTGGTGGGGGCGGGAGGGGGGGGGGGCTTCAACCAGCCAGACAGTAAATTCGCTGACATTGACAAATACAGCTCTGGTATGTCAACGATATAGGGTTTCAGACAGGGCTGCCGCTGCTATTGCTTCGAGTATTCTTGCCGACGTTGGGATAGTCACTCCCGATGACATCGATTTCGCACCAGATCGAAACTTATACAAGAAAATAAAAACAGATGAGTTTTGCATACGTGGGCTCTACTTTGACGGTCGCAAAGACCAGAGGTTGTACGTCCATGAAGACGGGGGCAAACGTTTTCATCGGTCTCGTGAGGAGGAACACGTTTCGCTGGTGCAAGAACCAGGCTCAGAATATATCACCCATGTCAATCCAGGGTCAGGCTCATCCAAACATACAACGGAGGCAGTCATAGCAGTGCTCCCAATCTGGCTCCCCAACTGCATTGCGCATGCGTTACATCGGTAGTCTCATTGGCTGTAAGTGGCGCGCTTTTTTGAAACTATTGCATGTGTAAATCAATTTTTTATAATAAATCATCATTATGGAAATAATGACAATTATTTTCCAGATCACAACAAATAAATGATTTCTTAACAGTGAAAATTACTTGAAAAAAAAATATCTCAACCAAAATTTTCAAACAAAATAGTTGAATCCTCAAGCATAGAACATTAATTCTCAACCCAAGAGTTGTATTTCATTCAAGAGTAGTGATTCCCGCCGATACGAGAAATTCAACTGTTTCGCTCGATGTCGTTCGTTGTCAGCCCCTTTTTTTCAAATGATCATCTCCTGTATTTATTTGTTAAATTTCGAATCGTATCTTCTCATTTTTCGAACGACATCGAACGAGGTCCTCGAAAACGATCGAGAAATATTTAACGTTTAATTTAACGTTAAATCTGTTTAGCTTAAACTTTTAATTTAATTTAACGATTAAACACAATCTCGAGAAGGATGGCAGAAGATAAAAGCTATTCAAGGAAAAGAAAATCTACGAGGTAGATACTAAATTTTAAATAATAAACAATGATAAAAAATAATACAAATACTAATAATAATAAAACCTTAGTAAAATCTAAAATAAGAAACTTATATAAAAAATAAAATATATAATTATTATATTATATAATTTAATCTTCTCAGTGATGAACTGATGATTGATCAAGATTCATCTGAATCGAAATCAGTGACAAAAAGAAGGAGATAGAGAGTTCTAGGAAGTATTTTTGAATACGTATACACAGATAAAAAGGAGAAGTTTGCGAAATGTAAGGCGTTCTCTGCACGAAATTTGAAAATTATAATAAAAATGACCTTTCCTGATAGGTTAGACCAGTAGCCAGAAGCAGTATTATTGATTAGCATTTAATGGTTTAATATAGTTTAATATATATAGTTTAATAGTTTAATGGTTTAATGGTATATATATTTAAACATAATATAATTCAAATTTTACATTTTATCATTTTTAACAAGAAATTCAATAATTTTAAAATGAATTTCAAATAATTTTTCAATTTCAATAAATTTTAAACAAATTTATATTTTTAAAAGAAACGAGGAGGCGAAAAACTAATTTTCACTCTTTTTGAAGCCTGTTTTAATAGAAATATGATTTTCAGCCTGAATGAAATACAAAATCCTTTTTTCTCTTTTATTCAAGATAAGTGACAGAAATATATTTAGTCTCTTTAGATAATGAATGTTACTTTTTTCTTTTAATTTAAAAACAAAATTAAATCACATTTAGACCGAATTCATTTCAAATCGGGAAGGCTGTAAAGCGTGCATGCTGAAGTCACGAAATCGTTTCAGGACATAATATTTTGTTGTGCCACTTGAAAAATTATGAAAAAAGTTTCTTAAAACTTGTCTCTATCTCGCCTCTTTTTCAAAATGTTCACTAAAGTATTAATAAAGTCGGCTATAAATGTATTTTTCTTAATTAAATTAAAACAGTTAAAAGAATTTAATTGTTCATTTTGATATAATTTTATTTATTTTAATTTAATGGACTATAATATTGTGTTTTTCTTTATTAAAGTTAATTGAAACAATTAAAACAATTATATGTTCTAATATTTTGTAAAAAAAAATGTAATGTGTAAATCTATAAGTTGAAAAAATTTTGTTTACGAAGTATTAAAAAATTGTATTGTTACAAGGAAAAGACAATTATAACCGACTTTATTAAATTTTAAGCGAAAATTTCAAGGAAAAGACGCAAGATAAGAAATGTGTTTGCAAACTTTTTTTTCTACGAATTTTCAAGTGGAACAACTTCACTCTTTTGACTTGTTTCAAATATCGCTTCGTTATTGAAAAAATGTGAATTTTTATTTTTCATTAAAATAAACTCAATTTCCTCTTATCTATGACGCGGGCACAAGATAAATGGGTTTTCGATAAATGTACCCTATTACTACCAACTTAGAAAAAAATCAGAAAAAAATAAAACGATGACCTCTTTGAGAAAATTAAGGTTGAAGAGTTTCAGAAAAATGGCAACGAAATTTATTTTTGTAAAATGCGTCACCATCTTCAACAGTTTTAATACTTATAACTTATTTTTAAAAAATTGTCGTTTAACCGGTAAAATACGAGTCATCTAAAATCCCTTAAAAACGAGCTTCTTGGTTGTTCGGTCAGGTCGATCGATTTGACGAGAAGTTCGTTTTAATGAGACGAACTGAGATGACAGCTCGATTGTCAAGGCAATAAACAAAAATATTTTCGGTCGTTTCTCGGATCGTGTCGCTCGAATGAATCACTATCCAAGAGAGATAAAATATCTACTACCAGAGATGAATTTTTAAATCGAAAACATAAATTTAAAAAAATTGTTGAATTTTTATCCGAAAAAGATTTCGGTTGTTTTTTTAACATCAAAATATGAATTTTTCGCAGGAAGTAAATTTTCTACGAAATGGATGAATTTTCGATGAAAAAGGATGGTTTTTTAACAAAACTGTTGAATTTTCAACCGAACAGTTCTATTTTTATTCAAGAAAGATGAAATTTCTACTAAAATAGATGAATTTTCAAATTAAAAACAATTTTCTGCAAGAAAATAGTTGAATTTTCAACCAAAAAAGATTTCAGTTGACTTTTTAACATCAAAATATGAATTACAATCGAAAATTAAATTTGCTACGAAGATACTTAGATTTGTAATGCAAAGAGACGAATTTTTAACAAAGTAGTTGAATTTTCAACCCAAAAAGACGATTTTTCATTTTCGCTGACCATTAACATTCAAAGACAAGAATCTTAAACGTGTAACATTTTTAACCTAGAATCTGTTATAAAAGGAATGAAACAATTTCAAATTAAAATTGAATAATTTTGAATTCATTCTTCTTGACAGTTATTTAAAATTATGGAAACTCCCTGACTTTTGCAAGATTTTTTCTAAATCCCTGAATTATACCTCATCAAAAAAATGCCCAAACATTCTATAAAACTGTTGTTGGCGAAATTCAAAAAATTACGTACATGAATTAAGGACAGCCCCCACCAACGTAACAAATCGTAACATAATATCGCCCCCCCTCCCTCTTGAGCTGTTGCGTAATTTAGGTACGGTCCCTAATTGCTTTGTGACAATATACGCATTTATTTAGTTTTCTATATATTAATTTAAAAAAGCTATGGAAATGGAAAACGTCACAGATAGAAAAGTTTCATAAAAAACGCGAGTTTAGAATATTTTCAGCTTTATCGAAATAACAGGAAGACAATACTGTAACACATGTAAATAAGATACGTATCTGCGAACAACCTCGCACATTTGCAAGTCATTGCTTCAAAAGTGAAAAACAAGAATTATTATACAATCTATCTCACCTTACTCTTCATACTATAAAAGGAATCATGAAATTCACCTGTACTTTTTTATAAAAAATAATCTGAGGTTCCAAAAAGCGTACGAAGTAGGCTCGTCCAAAAATACATTGAAAATATTCTTTTCCTGCTGCAGGGAAATGATCCTCCGAATATGGTTCCAAATCCGAAAAAAGCAATTGCATGTCTTTTTCTTTTCGAAATTTCGATTTTAGCAGGTGTATCCAGGACCTCGGAATTTTCCAAGTCAAATACATGGGAAAAAACACTTTTTTTTAGGGTTTTGGAATAATTTCTGAGGGTCTGGGAATATTTTACAGTTTTAATGTTAAATGAATGTTAGAGTTCAAAGACTTGTAGAGGAGCTTCCGGCGAAGTATTCTACATATCATTAATATGGCTTTGCCTTCCCAAAAAGTCAGGGATTTTGAAGAAAATCTTGAAACAATTTTCTTGCTCTTTTGCGATATCTTCTTCGCTCGCAAGTTTCAGCGCGCCTAGGGCGCGCACCTGTTGGATCTCGCGCTTCGCGCTCGATTGGGTATTCATCTCGCTATTGCACGCTTCGCAGGCTAATACTCTCTTAGTAAGCTTCATCGCTATGACCTGCTTTTGGTTTAATTATGTCAGTTTTACATAAAAATACCCTCCCTAGGGATCGCGGGACCTTGTAGCTGGTGGGAGGGCTTACGGGTCTCATTGACCACAGATCCGAAATAGGTGAACCTGAGGGGCCGCATCGCGAGGTGTGGCTACTCTGGGGAACTGACGGACTCTGGTCGGTGAGACTTAAACCAAGGAGCGATCCTTCCAGGGGGTAATGGCAAAGCCCACTGGAATATCGAGAGCGCGAGTTCTCATGCCGTGTCGAGGGCTGAATGGCACCAGGGTCAACAAATCCTTGGACGCCCGGTCTGCCCCCCTCAGTAGAGGTGGTCAGGCGGGGGTTTCAAAGGAGGTGTCTTAACGGAGACTTTGGGACACCAGGTCGAATCCCATAGTATTTAGACCCGCCCCCTGCAAGCGGGGCTCTGTGGGGGGTGTTTCCTATTTCCCTAGCATCTCGTGGGACATGAATGTTTCCAAAAAATTTTAAAAAACAAAATATAAACAATGAGGGATCCGTTTCGGGTCCATCATCCAACCCACCGCCAAAAGAGGGAGGCTCCGTAGGGGGCAACCCTCCAGAGGCGGTGCGAAATAATGAAGATGGTGGAGACAATTATGTAGAAGCCGTGGAAGTGCAGCTAACGGAACTCTCCGTAGGAAGAGGCACCGTAGCGGAGCACAAAGAAGGAGAGCCCGTAATGCGCGGCTCGCAAACAGCAGCCAAGGCTCCTCACAGGGGGCAGTGGCTGCTCAAACTTTACCCGGAGCAACTCCTCAGGCTTATTCTATAGGCAAGAGGAAGAAGGGCTCCGCAGAAACTCCCCCAAACAGGGAGTTGAAACGGCAGAAGGCTCTGGTAACACAGGGCCTTACTTTCGCGCATATGGCCAACAACGCCCTGGTGAGAGTTGTCGTTGCGTCGGGTTATCCTGATGACTGTCTAACTCTCGAGGATTTGGACAGGTTAAGGGATGAAATCTAAAAAGGGATTGACGCGTTACCTGGTGAGGGACGCGCCCCCACATTCAACGACATCTTCATTAGGTCGGGGGCTATCGTTGTGGAGGCCGCGGATATCTGGTCGCGAGACTGGATTGTGGAGAAAACCCCAATGTTCAGGCGTAGAGAAGGTCTGAACTTGGAAGTCAAGGGGACGGAGTGTCTGCAAAGGTACCGCAGAGCGACCGCACTGATTCCCGGTAATCCCGAGAGTCCGGCGACCGTTCTGGGGCGCCTGAGTTTTCAGAACCCGTCGCTACGAACTGATTCGTGGAAGGTGTTTTCCGACAGGCAGGGATCCAGGCCGAAGGGGAGAGGCTGGATTCTAGTCGTTGGTCTTCCCGAATCTTCAATCTAGGGGCGAGTAGGGTTACCTTCCGGGTGACCCAACTGGGATCCGCAGGGGTGCCAGAAGGTCCCAGAAGTCCGGAGGTGCCCCGAACTAGCCTTTCAATGGCTGAGACGGGAATCTCCATTACGCAGATTAATTTGCACCACAGCAAAGGCGCCTCGGCGGTTTTAGCCAGACGCATGTCTGTGGTGCAGACAGGGCTCGCCCTAATCCAAGAACCCTGGTTATACAGGGAAAGGATTTGTGGCTTGTCAGGATGTGGCTCCATATATAAGGGGCCACGCGAAAAAACGCCAAGGGCATGAATAGCCGTCAAGGGTATGGATGCGATCTTGGTACCTAAATTCTGCTCTAGAGATCTCACCGTTATTAAGGTGAGACTCAGGGGCAGTAATGGAGAGAGGCTAGAGGTATTTATTGCCTCGGCTTATTTCCCTGGCGACGCCGAGGGACCCCCGCCTCCCAGAGAGGTGGAGGCTCTAATTCGGTTTTTTTTTTTTTTTCTACCTCAATGACAGAGGTAGAGATTTAATTGAATACATAGCGGGCACAGAGCTGGAGATTCTGAATCGGGGTGATACTCCCACATTCCAGACTAAAAACAGGAGTGAGGTTCTCGATTTGACTCTATGTTCAGGTGCACTGAGGAGCAGGGTAGTGGATTGGAGAGTCTTCGATGAGGAGTCTTTTTCGGACCACAAACACATTGTGTTTCGATTAACCCTAGGTAAACCAGTGGTTTCTAATATCAGAAACCCCAGAAATACACTTTGGGACTCATATAAAGAGGAACTCAAAGGGAGGCTTGCGGAATTCCCCACAAGCTATGGTACCATTGATGAGTTGGAGCACGCCGCAGATTTTCTGCGAAGGGCTCTGACAACATCATATGAGAACAATTGCCCTACAAGCACAATTCAGTCTAGGAAGGGAGCAGAATGGTGGAACACCCACCTGGAGAAACTCCGTAAAAAGACAAGAATGTTGTGCAATAGGGCAAATAGAACTAAATTGCCTTCGGACTGGGACATCTGTAAGACGGCCCAGTGTGAATACAATAAAAACATAAGGAAGTATAAGCAGGAAGATTGGAGGGGCTTCTGCGAGGAATCCAAAAACATTCCGGAAACAGCGAGGCTCCACAAGATCCTGGCGAAAAATCCGGAAGCTCGCCTCGGGCTCATAAGGCTCGATAATGGTGAGTTTGCCGAAGATGAAGAAGCAACACTGGATCACCTGATGGAAGTTCACTTCCCGGGTTTTCAGCGAATCCGAACCGACCAAGAGGAGGAAGGCCGGGGCCAAGGTGTGGAAAGGGCCGACTGGAATTTCGCCGCTAAGGTCGTTGATTACAAAAAGGTGGAATGGGCCGTAGGGTCATTCTGATGTCATGGATGTAGTCGTCCCTCCTCTGACAAAATTATTTAGGGCAAGTATAGCCCTTAAACACGTGCCATCGGCATGGAAGGATGGCAGAGTGGCCTTCATACCCAAACCTGGGAGGGAGGGTTACACTGCTGCCAAAGATTTCCGACCGATCAGCCTAACGTCTTTTATCTTGAAGACGCTGGAGAAGCTGGTCGAGAGATACATTAGGAATGAGGTGCTCTTGGCCTCCCCGCTGCATAAAGGGCAGCATGCTTTCCAGGCAGGCTGCTCGGTAGAAACTGCGCTTCATGCTGTTGTGGCAAAATTGGAGCAGCAGTTGGAACAAAAGGGGTACGCTGTGGGCGCTTTCTTGGATATAGAGGGTGCTTTCAGCAATACTCCTCCAGAAGTCATCTGTCGAGAAGCTTTGAGATGTGGCGTGCCGGACCAGCTAGTTTGCTGGATAGGAAGCATGCTGCATCGAAGAAGACTCGAAACCAGATGGGGTGAAGGCCTAGTAAGGGGGATAGCTCCGCGGGGTTGCCCACAGGGGGGTGTCCTGTCGCCACTCCTGTGGTGCATTGTAGTGGACGGCCTTCTTCGAAGGCTAAATAAAGAGGGGTAAAATACTCAGGGATACGCGGATGACTTTGTAATCCTAGTCAGGGGGGCTAATCTGGATACGCTGATGGGTCTTATAAGGTCGGCGCTGCGCATCGTAAAGCTCTGGTGCGATAGCTCAGGGCTCTCGGTAAATCCGGAAAAGACCAATCTGGTCATTTTCACGAGAAATTATAAAGTTCCGAAAGTTGACGCTCCTGTATTCTGTGGTGGGAAGCTGACTTGTTCAGACTCGGTTAAATATCTGGGAGTAATCCTAGATGGCAAGCTGAGCTGGGCAAAGCACCTGGAGACCCAATGCAGGAAATTTGTCATGACTTTTTGGATGTGCAGGAGAGCATTTGGGTTGACGTGGGGGCTAGGGCCTAAAATGCTTGCATGGCTCTACTCTGCTGTCTTAAAACCCAGGCTCCTACATTCGGCCGTGGCCTGGTGGCCACGGGTGGAACTTAAAACAATGCAGGACAGGCTGCGAAGATTACAAACGCTAGCATTTAGGGGCTTGACTGGAGCAATGAGGACTGCGCCCACAGCGGCGATAGGATTCATGCTCTGTGAGGAACCCCTACATGTGGCCATAACCGCTAGAGCGGCACACGCGATGGGCCGTCTGGCAAGAGCAAATAGATGGACTGCGGGGACTAGACACACTAGACTCCCGAGTGATATCAGCGCACTGCCGATTCTACAGATGAGGCAAGATAAAATAACAAAACGCTTCAACTTCGCCAAAGCTTCCCGCGTCTGCATCCCAAGCAGGGATCTGTGGAAAGCTAATGGTAACCCACTACTCCAGGGGGAAATTTGGTATACAGATGGCTCCAGGGGAGAGGGAGGGTCAGGAGCAGGAATTTATGACAGCAAGAGAGAAAAAGGTATAGGGATCACACTTGGGCGACACGCTACTGTCTTCCAGGCGGAGGTCCTGGCCGTCCTTCGCTATGCTGAAATACTAATAGAGCAAAACGCTGCTGGCAAACAGATTACGATCTGTTCGGACAGCCAAGCGACACTAACTGCAATAGGGAAACCAGACATAACATCAGAACTGGTTTGGGAATGCAAAAAGGCATTAAACCAACTTGCAGAAAAAAACAAAGTGGCTCTCATATGGGTCCCTGGTCACACAGGGATCAAGGGCAACGAAAAGGCGGACCAGTTGGCGAAACGCGGTGCAGAGAGCGAATTCATAGGACCGGAACCGGTACTGGGAATAGCGTCTTGCTGTGTCGGGATGGCCATTAAAAGCTGGATCCGAAAAAAACACCGGAAATGCTGGGAACAAACCCAGGGTTGCCCTCAGGCGAAATCCATCCTGGGGTATACCTATAGGATGGGCAGAGCTAGGGAAATCCTGGGTTTACCCAAGAAAGATATAAGGACAGTGGTACGGACCCTAACAGGGCACAACCACTTGAACTATCATATGCACAAAATGGGGTATAACCCCACGACAGAGTGCAGGAAATGTGGCAGGGATGACGAAACATCCCTGCATGTATTATGCCAGTGTCCGGCATTAGCTAGGCTCAGGCAACAGACCCTCGGGGCCCATTTTATGGACACAGAGGAAATTACAACACGATCAGTGGTCGACATACTGGGCTTCGTCAAGAGGTCTGGATTCGACTGCTGAGAGTGAATTGAATGAGAGTGAACTAACTAACTAACTACATAAAAATAAGAACTAAATTACTTAAGGCTCTATCGACCTTAAGGAACACATTCTCATCACGACACTCGCGCTTCGCGCTCGATATTTGGTATGATCATCATGTGAACCTCGCGCTTCACGCTCGTTTCTGTTCATCGTATAATAGAAATAAAAAAGTTTGAGCGCGCTTGCTGCGCGCAATTTGGTCGTCGCGCTTCGCAATGATCATATGTTATGTTCAATGTTCTTCAGATAAAAATGACTAAAGTTGTATTTGATTTAAAATGAAGAAGGTAATTCCTTTACTTCAGCGTATATTTCCGTATCTTTCTAATAAATCCTACAATCAGAAAGATTTTTTTCCAACTATCTGAAAAGGGGAGAAAAAAAGTATTTAAGTCGTTTTTGGAACATATATCTTGCTTTTTCATTCATAATCAAACGGACCCCTTGACTACCATGTGATTCCCTATCTACTCCTGACCATATTTCAAAACCTCAATCAAAGTTTCAGTCCATTCCGAGGCTACTTTATTGTTTGTATTATTCATGTTTAGATTGTACACCCCACCTTTATGCGCGAAATTTGTTTTGCGAGTCGAAATCATGTCCAAGTTAAGTAGTGATTCGTCGTATAGTGGAGAGTCCAGTTCTTACGTCAGTCCCACCAAAACTTCTGTTACGGTGGGGGGGGGGGGCGAGGACAAGGAATGGAAACCGAGAGAGTCGCAATTGGTTGATGTTTTATACTGAGAAGGTCACCAGCCTTCAGCAGCGTTGTATTAGATAGGAGTTCATATGTTTCCATCTGCGCATTCCCGGCCCACCTCTAAACGAGGAACCAATAACTTTTTTTTTTTTAAATATATATATATATATATTCATTTCGTCTATTTGGAACATAGTTCTTGAAATATAAATGTAATAGTCGAATTTTTTCACAGAAATTATTTTAGTAAACAAAGATCAAAACGCATTCTGAAATAAAAGTCAGATTTTCAGTCAGAATAAATTGTTTGAATTATTATTATATTTTATTGTTTCAATCGTTAGAAATAGTATTGAGAACATAAAAACAATGAAATATTGTGAAAAAACACACCCGAGATAATTGTTGCCAATTGTTTAATAATAATTAATTGCAAATGGAGACCTGCCGGTCAGCACGTTTTTTTAGCTTCGGCAAAGAAAAGTATCGAGGGAACTTTAGAGTTGAAACAACTTCCAGTGAGACATTTGTTCCTTACTATTGGAAGAAGATTTCTGGAAATTTTTAGATCGATTCATTGAAAATTGGCGGAAATATCCATTTTGTAAGAAGGCACGCGACGTCGTCTACGATTGCATCGTTAACAGATTCAAGCGCTTCTCAACGTTAGTACTCTCGTCTTTACACTTTCATATTAAGGACTCGTCTTTTAAAAATTAAACATTAAAAAACCTGCCCTTTCCCTCAATTAATAGAAAATTGACTGCTTTATCTTTTTGGACATTTCGTTGTTTTCAGTGATGTATAAAATAACTGAAAAGAGGAAAATTTGTGCTTCGCAAATTGTTTATTCCTGAATTATAAAACGCAATGTTGCAATTGTTTATCATCATTTTTAATCATTTATCATAAATTTTTTGAAACATTTTCACACAGGAACATTCAAATTCGATACTCTCTTCATTATTTCTAAACCTTTTTATGCTATATCACAAATATAATCACCTTTTCTTACCAGATTGTTACTTATCAGGGATTTTACTATTTTCTAAAATCTATATAATTATATATTTCGGTGTAGTTTTTCGGATGAGTAAATTCAACAATTTTTCATACATTTTCTTTACCGTTTCATCACAGGAAAATTAATATTATATACACATTTTATTATTGCATTATCTATTATGGTTTTTACTGCTTTGTAAAATATATATAATTATATACTTTGGTGTAGTTCTTTGGCTGAAAAAGCTAAGCAATCTAAGTTTTAAACATTACTCACATTTTTGGCTGGAGGTTTTGGAATAACTCAAGAAAAATTAAAAGACTTCGAAAAACTATTGAGTTATCTAAGTTCAAAATCTCGTCCATTTTACGATAATTGATTTGATTTGAAATAATGAAGAGAGTATCTAATTTGAATGTTCTGTGTGAAAATGTTTCAAAAAATGTCTGATAAATGAACAGAAATTATGATAAACAATTGTAACATTGTGTTTTATAATTGAGGAATAAACAACTTGCGAAGCACAAATTTTCCTCTTTTCAGTTATTTTATACATCACTGAAAACAAGGAAATGTCGAAAAAGATAAAGCAGTCGATTTTCTATTAATTGAGGGAAAGGGCAGGTTTTTTAATGTTTAATTTTTAAAAGACGAGTCCTTAATAGGAGAGTGTAAAGGCGAGAGTACTAATATTGAGAAGCGCTTGAATCTGTTAACGATGCAATCGTAGACGACGTCGCGTGCTTTCTTACAAAATTGATATTTCCGCCAATTTTCAATGAATCGATCTAAAAATTTCCAAAAATCTTCTTCCAATAGTAAGAAACAAATGTCTCACTGGAAGTTGTTTCAACTCTAAAGTTCCCTCGATACTTTTCTTCGCCGAAGCTAAAAAAACGTGCTTACTGTCAGGTCTCCATTTGCAATTAATTATTATTAAACAGTTGGCATTTTTAACTTTTTTCTTCATTTTGTAGGCATCGCTAGGGTATAATGCGTAAGTGTACCAAATTTCAAATAGTTTCAATAATATTTGTCTGAGTGGAGACGATTTGTGTTTTAAAAAATAATTGAATTTGGCATAGCTTTTTGTCAAGAAGCTCAAGGTTTTCAGTTCCAACATCTTCACTGAAGCGTGAGAGGCAAGGGGACTCACGCTAATCAAGCACCCCAAAGGGAACAGAATTTACTACGTCCTCGTCGTTACACTGACCACTTGGAAAACTTTGTTAATTTCAAATAACCTTTAACTGACCTGGAACGTTACAATTGACCTATGACTTGAGTACGTATCTGAACGTAGAATTTTCCGCTCTATCGATTGCAGATGTAAAAAAAGGGGGTTTCCATTTAAAAAAAACAAAGTTCACCTTCAAAAAGCCATGAAGGTCAACTTCAAGGTCAAAATGAAGGTCACCATTGAATTCCTCGTTGAAATTTACTTCAGGAATGACCTTCACTTTTTTGAAAAATATTTTACCTGATGAAATATCCAACCGTCCCGGGACTTTTTAGTCACCCTTATAATAATATAACATCTTTACTTATCTTACTTCTCTCTCCTCTACATCACAACCCCTAACATTCTTCACATCCCTCGCTTCTCATACTTCCCTCACTTTTCCATTTGCCTTAAATTGTTTTTTATTTTTACCTCAGTAGGTAATTGAACATAAGCGAAAGCCGCTAGAAATAAATATATATATATATATATATATATATATATATATATATATATATATA
>CAKNYM010051255.1:24405-52888 GCA_932195095.1 Andricus curvator | reverse complement strand
ATATATATATATATATATATATATATATATATATATATATATATATACCTGCGTGCTATATAAATGCATTTCAATTCACCTCCAAAAGCGCAGTATTTCCATACATTTGTATGAAAATACTATTTCTATTAAAATTAAAATTTAATTAGAAATTCAATCAGATTATTTAATCAGATTATTTCTTCGAAAGTTGTCGTGTTGACTCAATTGTTACATAAAACCTTCCACCTTCCATTCGAGATTAGTATCTCTTAATTAAAACGATCGTAATAAAAAATGTCAAATGATATCATTATCTGCGAGTCACAATCTTGACACTGATAAGGTCGTTATTTCACTGTGAGATAACGGCTACTTATGTATATATTTGTACTCTGATGATGCAATGGAATATTTCTTAGATACAGTTGTTAACCATATTATTCACTGAAGCAGTAATCAGTTTGATCTCTACTTTGCGAAAATACGGATGGTCTGTACTTTTGTTTTCACTTTGGCGGTCATCGTTAATGCTATTGGTAAATATAATAATATAATATATCCGTAATTCTTATTATATTTCATATAATACATGCATGAGTACGGCTATTTGTGAGGCCTGTAGAGCGAGCCTAAAGTCCCCTTTTCCAGCTTATAGTCATATAATAGCCATTTGTATATTTACACTGTCAAAACCAGAGATTTCTTTTTTTTTTGTATTTGTTTCTCGCGTTCCATTTTTGAAAAGGATAACTTCATGCTGTTATTTTCAGCAAAAAAAGAAACGATCCTGGGTTCCGACCAGTGGTCTCATTTAAGTACCACTTCGAACTAATTTTTCTTAGTCTTATTGTTTTTACAGTCTATGAGGTCAATACTTATGTCTATTACATACCTACGAACCTGAAAAGCGGCACTTGAATTTGGTTCCTACGACGTTCACTGGAAAGATACACTCATCAATAATGTCCCTCTTTTCCCCATTGGTACATAATATACTATTAAGCTTACCACAAAGAAATTACTTTTTAACATAATAATCCATTTTCGACCAGATAGTAGAAACTAAACAAATTAATTTTGTAATTTTGTACAGTCGAATTTTTTAAAATTTCAAAAAATATAAAACAAGAAAAAAAATATGATGAATTTCCTTAAAAATGGATTTAAAATTGCAACTCAATTATTTACAATGATGTTAATATAGAAGTGGATAATTGTACATGTATATATGTATTATTCTATTATATATTATTATCTAATATATAAAATAAAGTGGCCTAAAACGTACGATGCTTATGCAAATCCATAGTTTTTGACCAATTCGCATCAAATTATGCACACATATTATTTGGACTCTCACACAGGTCGTAAATGTTTCGGTGGCGGGGGCAAATGGGAAGGGGGCACAGTGGCTCATATAAACTCCTGAGAAACTCATACACGTTTAAACGGTAGCATTTTCACCCCTGAGATAACCCTACATGTTTATACGGTAGTCTCAGATGAGGTGGGGGGGGGGGAGATAGTATATTGTATATTATATATTATTTTTATCATTATATATGTCTATCAATACATGCACTTTTAATATATTCATATATTGAAAATAAAAGTCAATAAAGAGACAAAACTAAAATAAAGTCCAAACGTTATTTGCAAATGAGAATTTGTTTTGAAATACAGTTCCTTGACATAATAATTTTTAACCCAAAATGTGACTAAAACTAACTAAAAGTGACTAGCGTATATTAATAATATGTCTAATGTTCTTTTGAATTCAAAAGAGTTCGTTGAACTTTATAAGAATTACAGGAGAATTTTAACTATTTCAGAAAAAACCCCAAAAATAAAACAATGAGTTAAGTTAAATTCAAACTCGGTGATTGTTTGTTAAGTGTTAATTGATAGTAAAAACTGAGTAAAAACATATTTGCCAAAGAGTTGTATATGTTAAACACCGTTTCCTTTATTTAGGTTTTTTATAACAGAAAATTGTTTATTGTCATTAAGGTTATTAAAGCGTCTATGCACTCGTCTCCTACAAAAAATATGTTCATTTAACAAGAAAAGTGTACGGTGGGGACTTTTTATAATAAAAAATTATTTCTCATAATTTTTATTGAATCATCAGAAAGATGCTTTCTGCAAAGAAACGTTGAATTCAGCTAAAGATATTAGACTTCTATTTCTTCTTGCAGAATGCAGTTCACAGCCCGACGAGAAACCTAATAGCGAACGTAACCCTGGCCCATCTTCTTTTTCTGCTGTTCGACAACAACATTTGCCTGCCCAGATTTCTCCAGAGGAGGCTCCATTTCGTGGCAGGTCCAGGTTTCCTGCTAGCAGGAGTCCTACTGGCAAACGTAATCCTGGTTATTCTTCTGCCAGACAACATTCACCTGACCCGACATCTCATCAGGAGCCTCCACTTCGTGCCAGATCCATTTCTCCTCTGGGCAGGCCTCCATCAGATCGAGTACTTGGATGTACAATAGAAGAACTTGGATATGTTCGGCTTATTCCTCGCACAAATCGAAACCAGCAATTTGAGTTTCGAAGATACGTTATTCCTGCCGGTATGCCAATTAAATTTCGAGTAGAACTAGATAGATATGTGCCCGTCCCAACCCGAGAATATGTTGTATTATCAACATCCAATGACGAAATTTTTGCAATATTGGATGATAGTGGGATTCTTCGTGGAATTTATAGGAAGGGTAGATGTAGGTCGCGAATAAAGATAAATATGATAAGCGGCGCAGTTGATAATTTGACTCCAGATGAAAAAAGGGATTGTCCGATAGGCAGAAGTCAAGCAATCTTCTCAAGAAGTTTTATTAAAGCTTCTGGAAATTACGATTCACTACAGTGTGAACGGAATCCCAATGTCGAACGTAATCCTAGTTCTTCTTCTTCTGCCAGACAACATTCACCTGACCGGACGTCTCCTCAGGAGCCTCCACTTCGTGCCAGATCCATTTCTCCTCTGGACAGGCCTCCCTCAGATCAAGTACTTGGATGTACAATAGAAGAATTTGGATATGTTCGGCTTATCCCTCGCACAAATCCAAACCAGCAATTTGAATTTCGAAGATACGTTATTCCTACCGGTATGCCAATTAAATTTCGAGTAGAACAAAATAGATATGTGCCCGTGCCAACCCGAGAATATATTGTATTATCAACATCCAATGATGACATTTTTGGAATATTGGATGATAGTGGGACTCTTCGCGGAATTTATAGGACTGATAGAAGGCATTCACGAATAAAAATAGATATGGTAAGCGGCGCCGTTGATAATTTGACTCCAGATGAACAAAGGGATTGTCCAGTAGGCAAAAGTCAAGTAGTCTTCTCAAGTAGTTTTATTAAAGCTTCTGCAAATTACGATTCACTACAGTCTGAACGGAATCCCAATGTCGAACGTAATCCAAATTCTTCTTCTTCCGCCAGACATTCTAGGTCTTCTCCGGTCAGACCTTTTCCTCATGAAGTACTTGGATTAACGAAGCAATATAATTTAATAACAAAAAGTATCAAAATATAAGAGGAGAATACCTTAAAACAGTTTTAAAACTTCCGTGTGTATTTCTTTATGTGTACGTTCCATATATTTTAAAAGTATAAATTTTATGGGTAGTGCTAGAAAACATATAATTACGTTAGGTTCGGAATACGTGAAATGCAAAACAGTAAATTTAATAGAAAGAGTAAGAACTGATTTCATGCCTGTAGAATGATTTGAATTTTTTGTTCTTGTAATGAAACTATTGTTAAAATTATGGTAAAAAAGATAAAAAAATGTTTTGTGAAGACGGTGCAGGTATGCCCCGTCTCCATCTTGGAAACTTTGTGAACGTACACATTAAGAATTACAATGCAATTATATGTTTGTTATAATTTAAGTTAGTGCTATTGATATTTGAGATGAATTTAGAGAATTTTGTTATTTAGTTATAAATTCAACTATGTTATTATAAGAACTATTAAAATAATCTAAATCGGTAACTAAATTCATACAAGTTTCACCTTCTTTTTTAATAAAAACCATCTCAGCAAAAGCACGTTTGTATCCATTAGGTTCAATATGCAAAATTTCTACCTCATTCTATTTTATGAAGCTAGAGTCACCTCGGTGTTCTTGTGTTAAATGCTGACTTATAGCTTTATGATATTTTTGATCTAATCTGATGTTATTTTTATGTTCTTTAACTCTGATTCGGAGCGGAGGTTTCGATTGGCCAATGTAAGCTTTCCCACAACGACAGGAAATTCTGTATATAACATTACATAAAGAAGAATACTAAAATTCCTTTGGACGATTTCAAGGATAGCATTTATTTTCTTATGAATAACACCTTTTTCAGATTTGATAATAACTTTTACCAGCAAATACATGGTATGCCTATGGGTTCACCGATTTCGGCTATTCTATCGGAAATTGTCATGCAAGATTTAGAATCATAAGTTCTTCATGAAATCAATTTTGAAATTCCAATATATGTACGCTATGTTGATGACTCTTTTTTAATTATCCCCGAAAATAAAATAGATTTGATCGTTTCACTTTTTATTTCCTATCACAACAGACTACAATTTACAATCGAGAAAAAAGAAAACAATTCAATTGGATTTTTAAATTTAGAAATAATAAGATCTGAAAATAATATTATAAAAACTAATTTGTACCGCAAAACAACTTATTCAGGAAGATATTTGAACTATTTTTCTAATCATCCCATACAGCATAAAATTGGAATTATCCAAAATCTTGTTGATTCAGCCAATATTTTAGCAGACGTTTCTTTTCACTCAAAAAATCTGAAACTAGTTAAAAAACTATTGTTCTATAATAATTATCCAACTAGTTTTATTGATAAGCACATTAACAAAAGATTAATTGAACTACAGACTAAAAATAACAACATTAACGACAATATCAATATTGACAATACTAATCAAAACCCAAAAGCAATTATCTCAATATCCTTTTTAGGCCAAATTTCACATAACATTAAAAGACTTTTAAATGAAACCGATAATATAAAAACTGTTTTTAGAGTTGATACTGAACTTGACAAATTTGTTAAATTAGGGAAAGACAGACTTGATACGTTGGACCAATGTAATGTTATATACAGAATTTCCTGTCGTTGTGGGAAAGCTTACATTGGCCAATCGAAACGTCGAAACCAATCAGATTAGATCAAAAATATCATAAAGCTATAAGTCAACATTTAACACAAGAACACCGAGGTGACTCTAGTTTCATAAAATGGAATGAGGTAGAAATTTTGCATATTGAACCTAATGGATACAAACGTGCTTTTGCTGAGATGGTTTTTATTAAAAAAGAAGGTGAAACTTGTATGAATTTAGTTACCGATTTAGATTATTTTAATAGTTCTTATAATAACATAGTTGAATTTATAACTAAATAACAAAATTCTCTAAATTCATCTCAAATATCAATAGCAATAACTTAAATTATAACAAACATATAATTAAGAAAATAACTGTTACAAAAATAATACTATAGAAATTATTACTGATGTTCGCCCTTTTTATACCTAAGTATTCGCTCTCCGATGTGTTGCATTGTAATTCTTAATGTGTACGTTCACAAAGTTTCCAAGATGGAGACGGGGCATACCTGCTCCGTCTTCACAAAACATTTTTTTATCTTTTTTACCATAATTTTAATAATAGTTTCATTACAAGAACAAAAAATTCAAATCATTCTACAGGTATGAAATCAGTTCTTACTCTTTCTATTAAATTTACTGTTTTGCATTTCACGTATTCCGAACCTAACCTAATTATATGTTTTCTAGCACTACCCATAAAATTTATACTTTTAAAATATATGGAACTTACACATAAAGAAATACACACGGAAGTTTTAAAACTGTTTTAAGGTATTCTCCTCTTATATTTTGATACTTTTTGTAATTAAATTATATAGCTTCGTTTTTATAATTGTGATCATTTTTATGCAGATCTGATGAGGGAAACCAGCTGGGTTTTCGAAACGTAATCGATTCGTATTTTTAAAATAAATTTTAACTATTAGTCTGGAAGATGTCGTTTTTATTCGGTTCTATCCTAAGTTTCTAAAGAACAAATGTTGATTCTTTTCATTTTCGTCTATAATTTGGTAAACAACTATCCGACTTTTATTATCTTTTGGATTCAATGCGCAGGAGTGTGTGCAAGGGAAAAATGATTCATAAGTAATATTATTTGATGTGAAAAAATTGTAATATCTAATAAAATTATATTATCATTATCGAGTATTCGATTTCAAGGTAATATTCTGCCAAAAAATTACATGCTTTTATCGACAATGAGTAGTGGATCATAAAAAGGTGTCATTCGATATTATTTATTAATTTTATGAGCAAAAAACTGAAAAATTCTAAAAATATAATTTACGAAAGATTAGGAAAGACTCGATTCTTCCCTGCCTTGTCACGTAAACATCATTTTTTCATTTATAATCCATTATTTATTATTCAATTTTAGGACAGAAGTAGAACACTTAAATTTTCAGTAAAAAAAATGATTTTTAACTAAAGGAATACTAATTTCCATAAATGAGTTCAATCTTCAACCAATGAAATAAATTTTTGACGACGATGTTGAAGTTTCAACCTAGGGCTTTAATTTCCAACAAATTTGATAGTCTTTTGATGATTACAGAATATACTAATTATTTTAAGGTATTTCGAGCGTTTTCCAAAGATCTTATATGATTTGTAGCGATTTCAGACATTTGAAAAGATTTCTTATGCTGCAAAGTTTTTAAGAGATTTGAAAGACTTTAATTAAATTTTAAAGGACTTTATCAAATTTTAAAGGATTATTTTATCATATTTCGAGGGATTTTAAAGAATTTGACAAACTTTCCTAGAATTTTATGTATAATGTAGATCAGATGACTCATTGTATAGAAAAATATAACCTGAAAGAAAAAGGGACTCTTTTTAGAGACATGTATTTTTAATGTCATTACATCTTGAGAACCTCAAGTAATTTTCTTACTGAATAGTCGCGGTTTTCTTCAAAAAGTTGAATTGTTTTTCAAATAAGGCAAAAAACTCGCACGATCAAATTCGAATGCTTTATATTTGAAATTAAATATGTTTTTTATTCCAGAAATAATTTCAAATTTCATTTCTATCCAAAATGTTCAACTTAAGAAAATTATCTAATTTAAAAGTGACGATTCTCTGCAGTCGGTGTAACATTATTTCAATTTGAAAACATCTAAACTGAAAATAATATTTTTGCCAATCCGAAGTCAGATAAAAATGTATGTACACCGAACTCTCAGTTTCAGTACATAGGTACTGGGTAGCCATAGCTCGGGGGGATCCAAACGTAAACAGTCAGGGCCGCCTACCCGTTTCCATTCGGAATGCAATATTGCAGAATATACTCGACTGAGTACTCGCGCATACCGACCCTTCCGAGGTGAAAGTCGCGACCGTCTCTCGCCCTGCCCCCTGATAAACTGCATGGACCAGCAGTTCTAGGAAGACCGAGACCGGAGGGAAAGAATCCGAGAGTTGTGTGTAACTGTAAGGACGTGTTTGTTGTTGCTGCGTCTTATGCCGATGGCTTAATGTGCCCTGAGAAATTGCATGGAACAGCTCAAAGCTAAAATACATTCCATAGAAAAAAATAGCCTAGCAAGCACCTGAGCAGGGTTGCAGAGATGTGAACCCAAAATTGATGCTGTAGAAAAGAAGAATCCTCAACACCTAAATAGGCTTACAAGAAGAAACAACCTGATACTTTTTGGCATGCATGATGAGCCAACGTAAGCACCGCTTGCGCTGGATAAAAAAGTGCAAAATCTGCTCGGAACCAAGAATGGGTATAACTCCTATCCGGGAATCGATTAATGGAGTTCGCCGCCTTGGTAAATTTAACTCTGGCAAAATGAGACCTGTTTTCTTCCACTCAGTTTAGGCTTGATGAAGCACGCTATCCTTTAAAATCCTTCGAAACTTAGAGGAACAAATATTTTCATCGAGAATCACTTGGACCCAGACACTGTTAAAATCCGCAAAGTTCTGAGCCAAAAATCAGCTAAACTAAAAAATGCAGGGATGGAAACTCGTATAGGCGCAACCGGCTGCGAGTTAACAATTTCATCCACAACTTAGATGATTTAAGAAGAATAAGCCTAGAGAAAATGATCGATTTTAAATATTAAAGTACTTACCGGTATGTAAAAAGGAAACCGGAATTTTTGTATAGAAAATAAACATTTATTGTATAATAAGTGAGTCTGGTGAGTAAGCCGCATGCGCAATTATTTCCCAACTAAACGCCTCAATCGTTTGCTTGACCAGTTTTTCTGCGTGTGATGGTTCATTATCATGAAGCAAAATCACTTTGTGTTGCCTTTTTTGAGATTCCCATGGCGTTCAAACGTATGGAGACGGCTTCTTGTGTAAAATTTAATTGATCCGCGAGTTGTTGTTTTGCTTAGCATCGTCCTCATACAACAGTGCTTGCAATGCGCTGCCTTCAAACTTTTTCGGTGGTTGTGAGTTGAAAATCTTTGTCAGAGATGTCAACAAGGAGATTGGGTTAATAAACCGGTTTGACACGGTAACTGCATTGACAGCTATTGCCATCTATGGGCAAATTCCGGTTTCATATTTACAGACCTGGTACAAGCAGGGTTACATAATAATGAGTAAGCCTCATTTGTAAATATAAATACAGCTGCTATGCCCAACACACAGCTGGATTGTATGACGTCTGAGAGGAAGATAGCCATCACCAATATTTCTCAACCTAATCAACTCGTTTCTTCAAGGAAAAGGAGGGGTGATTCTCAAGACACGGGCTCTCTTGACAATTATGTGAACACGGCAACTCCTGCAGGATCTGGAAAGCGCACAGACTGACTGGATGGATCTTTTATGAGAAGGGCAGGAGTTAAAGGTTTGGTTCTGCGAGTGTTTCATCAAATAGATAAATATGTAAGTCAACGGTTATAATAATTTGTGTAACTTGGATGTCAAGCAGAAAGCCTACTTAACTAGTCATTGTGTGATTTGCATAGGGGAGTCATGGCGCACAAACGCATCTGTGAAAGTACTGAAATTTTTAGATGGTTACGCCCCTTATTACTCCGTGGCTGTCAATGAAAAATGTAAGGGCCGTGGCAGTGGAGGGCTAATTACATTAGTCCAAAACTGCGTTGACTATTCGCATTGAAAACTGGAAATCAGTAATTTATGGTTATTTGTGAAATTGACCTTTGAAAATTCGTTCACTCTGCATATAGGTAATATATATTTTCTTTCATCAGCAAACTCGGACTACTGTATTGATGCTCTCCAAAATAGTTTATTCTCCTCAGACAACATGGACAAACATTTTTTATTAATTGGTGATTTTAATTGTCGTGTAGGAACCCCAAATAGTTAAAGTTAATAAAAGATGCAAAAAATTGGTGGAGTCCCTTGAATTGTGCAATGGTCGTAAGTTTTCTGATAGGCTGGGTAAATTTACCTACCTAATGAAAAGAGGCTGCAGTACTATTGATTTATGTTGGTTGGATATAGATTGCGCAAATCTTGTTAGCGATTATTCTGTGCACAATATTTCGGACCAATCAAATCATTTACTTGTTGCTATCGATTTTAATTTTGTGCTTAAGGGAGATAGGGATAGAGAGCCTAACATATTTGGCGGCGTATCAATGTCTGTAAAATGAATGTCGAGGGAGTGAACACCTTTTATACTGCTTTGTCAAATTTACCGCTTATATTCAATAATGAAATCAAGGCTGATTTTTTGTATCATAAATTAATTTCCTCAATTATGCATGCTGCCAGCGAATCAAATATGCTAGTATGAAGGGGCGCTCCCAGTACTTCCGGCCCTTATAATCAGAAAAATGTCTGGTTCAACTCGCATTGCGCTCGTCTTACTAAGCTTTGGGCTAAACTAAATGACCTTTGTGTAAGCGGGAAAATTATTATAATTTTGGTCACATTTTATATCAACGTCGGTCTAAGCGTCAAATGTGGTGAGACCTACTTGGAAATAGTTAACGTGACGCTGGGAGGCCTACAGGGTGACAGCTCCTGTCCTCTCCTCTTCAGTCTCTTTGCGGCTCTTTGCTCACAACAAACTAAAAGTTCTGGAGGAGTATTGCGACCAGAATGTCCTTCAGCTAAACCCCCCAAAAAAACAAAGATCGAGCTTTTTTATAAAGCCGGTAATTAGAAAAAACTTCGCCCACTTATGCGGAAAAATTAATCTATTCTTGATTTATTAAAACCTACACGTACCTCGGAACCCCGTTCTCGACAACGGGTAAATTTAAAGTGGCCAACGACCATTTTGGTAGGAAAGGACGACACCAATTTATAGAGTGTGCAGTATTATAAATAAGTCTAAACAGAATTCATGGGAAATCATGGACCAATGGCGGGAGGTCTGCCATGTCGCCAGACCCTCCCCTCACTTAACACCTGCTATAACTTCTAGAGTTTCGGAGCACAACATTTTTTATTGGTGGCGCATATGAGCGCATTTGCGGCGCAATTCAGTGGGCTACAGAAAACACGAAAATTAAGAGTGGGAGGGGGGGGCGCTGGTTGTAACTGACCTAAGAAACAGGCGGACACTATAAGTATAGGGCTCGTTTTATAATCGGATTATATTTCCATACAAAACAGCATTGATTTTTTACAACAATTTTTGTTTGACAGGTAGGGGGCTACATGTTCATTAAATTAGACCCTCATTTATCCCTGAAAGAGGAAAAAATGGACTCTTGTGCTATTTTGAAGGACTAAAAGAGCTTCATATCTAATACGAATTAAGACCTATATAAACGCTGCAAAGTCCTATTAAGTCCTACAATTTAGAATTCTAAAAGAGGACTAAGATATTTTAAAGTCAATTGCAACCTAATCGAACAATTAGGTAAATTGGTTTATTGTACGTTTCAAGGACGTAACATAATATTTATTTTTTAGTCCTCTTTTAATTCCACCAGAAGAAGAATATATTGATAAATATGCAACAACCGAATTTAATTTAAGAATTCTTATTTATATGTTTTTAAAATTTAAAGATTTTAAGGAATCTGTATTATCATTAGAGAATCACAGAAATTTTTAACGTCTTCTTCAGACCTGATGGAGCTATGAATTAGAAATTATTTTAATTAATTTTTTTGTGACTCAATTGAAATATTTTTTCAATTCATAGCTACATCTAGTCTGAAAAAGACGTTAAAAATTTATGTTATTCTCTAATGATGATACAAATTCCTTGAAAAATTTTATTTGTACCATCCAGCATAATAATGCGTGTATTTCTGAGAAAGGTTTGTTCTCTCGATTTCTCTAGTGGCTTAATGGGAAAGCACCTGACCGGATATCAGAAGTTCTGTGGTTAGACTCGCAGCGGAGCGAAAGGAGAAGATCTTTTTTTAGAAAAAATTAATTCAAATAATTTAAAGAGTTTTCAATTGTAAATCTCAAAAGTTGTAGAAATATGGATTGCGAATCTTTATAATTGAAGACTTTTTGATTTTGAAAATTTCTAATTGCAAACTATGCATCGTTCAAGTATTTCAATTACTAAATTTGGTAATTTTGGTGATTGAGATTCGAGATTTCTTCAAATTGGAATATTTAGATTTAAGGACTTAAATTTTAATTATCAAAACCATCGAAATTTTGAAATTTTTATTTATACATCTTTAAAATTAAAAAGGTCTTAATTGTAACTCTTGAAATTCTTTGAGGTATAGATTATAAATCTTTGTAATCGAAGAGTTTTAAATTTTTTAAATTTTCGAAAAAAACCGTACAAATGTTAAGTTTCACAATGACTTAATTTTGGAATTTTGATTATTATACAGATCCGAAATTTCTTCAATTTGGAAGATTTATAATTGAAAATTTGGCTTTTGATCTTCAAAATCATCAAATTTTTAGCATTCGTATTTATAAATCATTATAATTGAAGAGATTGTAATTGTAACTTTTCAAAATTGTACAAATATGGACTGTACATTTTTATAATAAAAGTGTTTTTGATATTGAAAATTTTAGACGAAAAACTATGCAAATTTTAAATTTTTCAATTAATGAATTTTGGAATTTTAATGACTCACATTCGAAATTTCTCCAATTTGTAAGATTATAAATTGAGAACTTGAATTTTAATTCTCAAAGCCATGAAAATTTTACAATTTTTATTTATCCATCTTTAAAATTAAACTGTTCTTAATTGTAACTCTTGCAAATTGTTGAAATATAGATTATAAATCTTTATAATTGAAGACTTTTAAATTTTAAGAATTTTTGACAGAAAACTGTACAAATTTTAAGTTTCACAAGTACTTAATTTTTTAATTTTAATCATACAGATCGTAAATTTCTTCAATTTGGGAGATTTATAATTAAATGCATGAATTTCGTTTTTTCAGAACGGTGAAAGTTGAAGAATTCTTGTTTATACGTCTTTAAAATTTAAAGAGTTTTTAATTGTAAATCTTCAAAATTGCAGAAACATTCGATATTTTGAATTGAGAACTTGAATTTTAATTCTCAAAACCATCAAAATTTTTAAATTTTTAGTTATACATCTTTAAAATTATAGAGGTCTTAATTATATATCTTGAAAATTGTCGCGGTATAGATTATGAATCTTTATTGTTGCAGAATTGTAAATTTTGCAAATTTTCGATTAGAAACTGTACAAATTTTAAGTTTAGCAAATACTCAATTTTAGAATCTTAATTGTTCAGATCCTAAATTTCTTCATTTTGGTATATTTAGAATTGAGAATTTGACTTTTGATCTTCAATATCATCGAAGTTTCAGCATGTTTATTTATAAATCATTATAATTGAAGAGTTTTTAATTTCACTCATCAAAATTGTACAGATATGGATTGTACATTTTTATAATTAGAGAGTTTCTAATATTGAACATTTTTGACTAAAATTATGTAACTTTTAATTTTTTCAATTACTAAATTTTAGAATTTTCATGAATTAGATTCCAATTTTCTCCCATTTATAAGCTTTAGAATTGAAAACTTGACTTTGGATCTTCAAAATCATCAAAATTTAGTTTGTTCTATTTATTCGCATTGCCTCAAAACAAATAAAATTATTAAATTTATTATCGATGAGCGGAAAATTGCATTATAGATTAATTTACATTATTTCTTCAATTGTCATAAACAATGTAATGGGAAAAATGGACATCTGCTTGATTTTCCGTGTTTTAATGCATTAATACACTGATTCCATCTTTAGGTTAACGAAAACTATTAATCATTTATAACTATATATATATATATCACAACCCAAAACTTAAGGATAACAATTATCATAAAAAATTAACGCTTTCAATGTGAAATATAACGACTATAGTAGAGGTAATATACGCCAATGAAGCACTAGAATGTTCATTAGTTACACTGTTACCCAAATTATGAAATTATACATTACTCAGTCGTTCCACTAATTGGAGAGATGAGGACTGCCTGTACTCTGGTCTTATCATTGGCCGTTATCCTCAATTCTATTGGTGAATATCATAATATAACATATCTATAATTGTAAGTACATTTTTTTAGGCTTTACGCAAAGCAGAAACTGTCCACTTTTGTGTCCTCATCAACCCATCTGTAAACGTCAAAATCTCCCCGTGCACTTATATAACACTCACAACTGTGCACACTGAAATTTAGATGTGCACATATGGCAATATCTCCACTGTGCACGTGCACAGATGGAATATTCCCAACTCTGCACGTCTCAATTGATGCGACATATGGTATCTTTATAACTAACTGTACACGTATGCTCATCTTCAATAGAGTTCACACCGTACTTATAATTTATTGTTAATTAATAATAAGCGATTTTACTTCATAACGTATAAGTCCCTCACAATCCTTAATAAATGCACCCTTAGGCGTTTTCGAAAAAATTTCAAAGTCCAAAGAACCAGCCAAAAAATTCTAAATCTGAATCTGAATCATCTCTAGTCTCTGGTTCCTGCGACATAATTACTTTCATTAAAAGTAATTATGAGTTTAAACCGATTAATTTTACTGCCAGTGAATTTACTTTAGTTTGTACCTATTTTGAAATATTTAAAGCCTAATAATACTTTTATCAACACAGATCATTTTAGAATAGATTGTCACTATTAACAAAAATCAAATGAATATTATATTTATTCCTGTACATCGGTCTCGGACTGTTTATTCAGAAATTGCAAAATAAAGCAAAAAATTTATTTTTCATGATTACTTTAATATTTCTTCCTTATTTTGCACTAATTACATTCTCATTCTAATGAGAAGGTATTGGTTTTATGTAAAATTTGACATAGTCGGTTTTCATCAAATCTCCACGTTTTGAGACCCCCTGAGCTAGAAAAAACGATTTTTACCAAGGTGTCTGTCTGTCTGTAGCCTCTAGTCTGTCTGTCTGTCTGTAGCCACGATAACTTTCGAAAAAATAATCAGATTTGATTGAGCTTTGGCACACTTTTTTATGGCCGAAAAAGAGAGAACGAGTTCGTTAACCAGCTATTTTTGATGAAAATTCAAAAAGTGAGCACATTTTGAAGATTTTTGAGACCACTTTTTTGAAGATTTGAATTCTATGTGGACAAAAACGTTGATTCCTGAACATCCTATAATATTTTCATAACAACTTTTTGAATTTTTAGAAAAATAAAAAATTCAAATTTTGATCGCACAAAAAATTAATGAAAAATCAAAAATTCCATTTTGCTGTCAAACTATGCCAGATACGAGAAAAGGTCATTTCACCAAAATTGTGCACCTAAAGAAGATCTATAAATTTCTTATTATTCACTTTTTTATATGACGCGTAGTTTTTGTTTTATTTGTAAAAAACAGCATTGAAAATAGAAAAATCAAATTTTCAGACGAATATTACCAGCTACGAAAAAATGACCGAAACAAAATTTGTTCATCCAAGGAAGAGGTACAAATTTTTTGTGACTCATGTTTCGATAGGATGCGTGGTTTTTGTTTTATTCGTGAAAATAACATTGACAGTAAAAAAAATCAAATTTTTGAAAAAACAATGCAAGGTACGAAAACATATAAATGAACACAAATTGTGCATCCAAAAAAGACTTACAAACCCGTATTCAATTTTTGTGGTAAGAATATATTCAAAGTGAAAAAAATTAAGTTTTTTGATAAACGGCACAAGCTAAAATAAAATGTTAACTAATAAAATTTGTCGCCTAAGTTATATCATTACTTTTCATTTGAAATCAAATACAAATTTAGTAATTTGTATATGAAGAACATATAACACGAAGCACAAAGTGCGCGCTCAGTGTATTTACCAAATCGCGCGCCGTAAGTGCGCTCAAACTTTTTTGTTTCTATCATACGGTGCACAGAACCGAGCGTGGAACGCAAGGTTCAAATGATTTTCAAAGCAAATGTCGAGCGCGAAGCGCGAGTGTCTGGATGAGAATGTGTTCCTTAAGGTGGATAGAACCTTGAGTAAATAAAGTTCCTTTTCAGTCTAAAATTAAAACAAATTTAACAATCACTTAATATGTAGAGGTTTTGATAATTTTACAATAGTTGCAAACAAACTTTTTCTTTTCATCGAAGTCGAACACGAAGTTCAAAAATCTAGAGGAGCCGAGCGTAAAGCGCGTTGTAAATACGCCCGAGCGCGAGGTGAATATATAATAATCGATTTATATTATTACAATTCATAATATGTATTCATTTCGGAACAGATGTATTTCCATGTTCTTGCTTTTATAATAATTATGCCAACGGCCATACCACGCTGAAAAACCCAGTTCTCGTCAGATCACTGAAGTTAAGCAGCGTTGGACGCGGTTAGTACTTGGATGGGTGACCATTCAAGAATACTGACATGAGTGTTGTTGGCACATCGTGGGTGTGGTGAGCCCATACTTGTAGTTATTTATAACTACAAGAAAAACCTAGAAACACTACCCGAATCGGGTAGTGTCACGCCTACCCTGAAAGGGAAATGGTTTAATGGTATATATAAAATAATGTTAGAAAGTTGCGGCCTTTTCTGAAATGTTTCACTTTTTGTCAACTTTTCACTTAGAGCGAGGTAATAATAATAAGGATTTAACAAAAATAATTGTTTAAACAAATTTTTATTTTTTATTATTATCCTCTTCTATATTAATGCTTGGTAGTTGTGGTTTTTTTTTTCAATTTTTTACTTAGAATGAGGCAATATTTAATTAAATTTCACAAACATACTTGTTTTATTATATTATCGTTTATAACTATATCTTCTCCTATATTAATCCGTTGCGTTGCGGTTTTTTCTACAAATTATAATTTCTTGCCCACTTTTTACTTAGTAAGATAATAATGAATGCAAGTTAACAAACATAAATATTGAAACGCTTATTATGGTTTATAACTATCTTCTCGTAATTTTTCAGATTTTCTTGAACTTTTTAGTTAGGAACAAATGTGGGCGTCCGCATGAAAAAAGTCCTTATGACGGACATAGAGTCATCCAATCTTCTATTCTCGTGCATTTTCGCGTATGTATTACTAAGTAAATTTCTTTATATCTATATCAATAAGCGTATTTATTGACTTGTGTTCTCGTTCCCAAATTGCAATCTTCATCAGTTGTAACCCAATGGAGCAATTACGGAAAATTGATTTACGGTGCGTTCCAAAGACGTAACATTATTTCCAATGTTGAGTGCTCTTTCAATTTCATCAGGAAAAATATATATTTGAATATACGCAACAGCAGCATTGAAATCTTGAATTTTGATTTTAAAAATCATAAAAATTAAGGAATTTTTCATTACACATCTTTAAAATTAAAGAGTTTTTCATTGTAAGTCTTGAAAATTGCTGAAATTTGAAAACTTTGTAAGTTTTAAGCTTTAGAATGACTGAATTCTGCAATTTCCATGATGAATTAAAAATATTTATTTCGATTTTTAAAGCCGTCAAAATTCAAGAATTTTCATTTATAAATCTTTAAAATTTCATGAGTTTTGAAATATCACTCTCCATAATTGTAGAAATATGGATTGGAAATCTGTATAATTGGAGAGTTTATGATTTAAAAAATTTTTGATTAAAAACTATGCAATTTTAAGTTTTTCAATTACTAAATTTTTTAAATTCGAAATTTCTTAACTTTGGAAGAATAACTCTTCCCAATTTAAGCATTTCTATTTAAAAATCTTTAAAATTTGAAGAGAATTGTAACTCTTCAAAATTGTATGAATGTGAACTGTAAATCTTCATAATTTCCGAAAATGTACAATTAACAACTGTGCAAGTTTTAAGCATGATAATACAATTTTTTGTAATTTTGATGATTTATATACCAAATTTTTTTCAATTTGGAAGATTTGAAACCTAGTTTGAAACCTGATGCTGCTTTTGTACCTCAGGTATGGCACGAACATGCCTGTTGTTTGAAGATCAACAAACAAATGCTTATAAATCAAATTTGTCTTTTTTTGTGTCAAATTAAAATTTAATAAGTAACATTCTGATTCTGAGTGATACAAAGAGTGCGAAATTTGAATCACCAATGAGATAATCAAGTTCCTTTATTATTTAAAATCATGTACTTTAACGCGTAGTAAAGATTATAAATTTGAGGTTAGGTTGATAGAGGACTCAATATCCAAACCTCCTTTTTTTTCAAAAACAATCGCCGAAAGAAACAAACTTTTATCGCTTTAGGGAGTTAAATTTACAAAGTAACAGTTTTAAGTAGCGCCATCTAAGTATGGAAAATAATACTATTAAGCGACCCTCGTAAATCACCTATTCATGAAATATGACTTAATACTTAACCTTATTTTATAATGTAGAATTTTGACTAAGTTGAACATATTAATTTCTTAACTTAATTCTAAAAATTAAACGTAGTTAAAACGAAAATTCACAGTGATTATTATAAACATTCCTTCATTCTAAAAATCACAATAAAATGTAAATTTCAAAAGAAAACTTCACTTCTTTTGTAATTTAACCAGCATTCTCAACTTTATAAAAATTCCCAGTCGTGAAAATTCCTTTCACACACATTATGCTCGCTAAAATATTATGTTTGTTTCCTGCTCCTCTTTCTATTCTTCTTGATTCTCCTCCTTCTCCTCTACATCTCGATCTCCATCTTTCTCATCCATATAATCATGCTTCTGTTCTTCATCAACCTGCACCCCTTCTTCCTTGTTCTCTTACATTAGTAGTAAAAGACTCAAAAACATAATTAGTACAAATTCATATACATAATTAGTACATATAATTAATACATATTGTGACGGGGTAATTTGTACCCCGCACAAATACATCTCAATCTGTGAAAATTAGCGTCAAAAATCTTTCTACTGGGGATATGAGTTCGGAATCACGGATCGAATCCACGGACTGTCTGCGAACAGTACAATATTAGCCGTGAATATAAGAGTTCCGCGGCTAATATTTCAAAGAATTCTGGTTTTGTTGTGATCAGAATTATTATATTAAATATTGAAGACTGTTAACGTCAATAACAACTCAAATTCTAGATGAGATATTAGCCTAGAATATGAGAGTTCGACGGCTAATATCACATCACAACGTCATAATCAATTTTATATTATTATTGGTAAATTATATAAACTCACCTTGACTGTTACATTAAATTAAATCCGTTGAAAATATGAATGGTTCATCACCTGTCAAAAACTGGGAGGTTAGGCCATCCGACCTGAATCACCAAATTGTCAGACCAATGGGTTCCAAGTGCCTTATTATATTTTATTTTATTTTAATTCTTCTTGTTTTTCTTTGTTTATTGCATATTCAACTCGGGTGGAAGGGTGGATCAACCACCCCCCACACAACAATAACAACAACTGTCAGATTGTACGAGGTTGGCTGCATTGGATGTCTGCTGTCACCAGGGACTAAGAAGAGGAGATTTTCCTGGCGCATGCGTAATGGACGGGATTCCCATACGTGCAAGAGCGCCCGGAAAAACTAGGAGTAAGCGGCCATGGAGAATCTGCGTGCTGACCTAAGTCCGCCCCACCCCTGGACCATCGACTAGTAGCATATAACGCAGGTGGACTGTGCGCCACCACGTAGCGAGGGAACGAACCTGGCGGTTGTCCTTCTCTTTCGCTCGTCCTCTCACTCTATAGTTCGACGCTCGTACTCGGATGGCGCTCCGACTCCTATGAGAGGGAGAACGGGGACGCCACTCTTAAAATATTCATTCGTGATTCTGGACTCAAGGCGACTGTCTCGTTAAAAATTTAAAGAGGAGAAATTAAAGACAAAAGGAAAGAATCGGACGGAAGTTAAGAACAAAATGGAAGGATTGAGAGGACGAAGGAGAGGAGGCCGGATACTGCCAGGTAGGTGTCCTTGTGTTTCTCCATTATAATAAAATTTATTTCCTCACTTTCAACGTCGTGTGTCGAAGTGGTAGGCACACGCCGTTGAAATTTGTTAGTTGCTGACCTCGGTCAAGGTCACGGGTTGCCATTGAAGCCGTGAACGTAATTTAAAAAGCGGACAATTTCGCAAATGTTGTGGGTCGGCATGGAGCCCCAACAATGATTGATTAGTTGAATGTGGGGTTCAGTTTTACGGTCGGGCAGAGTGGGCAACGGCCACTCGTATTGAGATTGTATTGAGAGTAAATATTGTAAAAATTTTATAATGAATTAGATCAGTGCGTGTGGTTAACATGTTGACTTTCATATGACTTCACCTCTCACTGCGTCTTCCCCTTACTCCGCCACTCTACTGGAGCTAGAGGGTAAATAAACCATTTTCTCAGTAGGAGATTTTTGTACTATGGTAAAGTGGTTCTTTTGGTAGTTTTGGAGTTGGAAAAAACTACCTGGCGCCCTTCAGGCATTTCTTGGACTCATTTTGAGTTCAAGCTTTTTAGTAATCAATAGAATTGGGTCTTTGCATTGAAAATAAAGTTATAATATATACATATTATAATTAGTAACATATTCAGCATTTTTACTAGTAGATCCATACTTCTTTTGCTTTCAGATTTCGTGCAATCTGGTCACTACTGATATTATCATTTTGTTTTTATGGTTGTTATTATTTTTAGTATTTTTTTCAGACTCAGGCAACTTTAGGTGGAGGAGCAGGTGTTGGTGGTGGTAGTGATGAAGGTGGTGGTGGTGATGGTCGAGGTGGTGGTGGAGGGTATGGTGGTGGTCGATGATGGTGTTGGTGGAGGTGCACGTTTTGTTGGTTGTGGTAGAGGTGTAGGTGGCGGTGGTGGTGGTGAAGGGGGAGGTGGTAGTGAAGAGTTGGTGGAGTTTGCGGTGGATGTGGTGGTAAATATGTTGGTGAAAATGGTGATCACCACCACCTTTTCCTACACCACCACCACAACCTCAACCTACGTTACCACTACGACCACCAGCACCTCCACCACGACCTTCTACTTCTATGTGCAATGTAGAAAACTAGTCATAACCTTGGTGATAATGGTGAACATTCGACTACAACCATTGCTTTAAATATGAGTATAACAAAAGAGGTTAATTAGTATTGACTGAGCTGCACTCATATCAATCTAGATTTCAGCAAGCAAAATAATCTTTCACGTCGAATTGTTGAAACCAGCAATGCGATTCAATAGAAGCATCAAATGCTAAAAAGTAGTAAAGCCGACGGCGAAATTATGTTGAATGAAACGTTCAAGCCTATAGTAACACCACTACCGATACTAGTAGACATTAAGGAAGAATCTACCAATGAAGATTTTAATCAACTATTGCCGGAATCGAAGGCTGAAATTAAGCAATCACCATTTTAAGTAAAAGATGAAATCCAACAATTGCCTGAAATTATTAAGCAAGAGGATGATGATAATGATGATGATGATGCGAACACATCATTTATGACTGCTAATGCTGATGAAGAAGTGGCTTCAGGACAGTCGGATATAACAATAATTGAAGAAGATACTGTAACAGAGCCTGTTGATAATTATGATCAATGTCTTACCAATATACTAATTTGCTTTGAACATTTTTCCTGTAGGACACGCATTTTTTTAAATTATAAAAACGTGACGATGAATATACGTCCGTTTCAGTATCAATGCTCCCAATAAAGATTAATGCCAAATAAGGAACAAATATTAAATTGATAATATCAAAAATTTGTATGTATAATAATATGATATAGTTAAACATAATACAGAAAAGTGCGCATTTCGAAAAAATTTTAATTGAGCGCGAAGCATGAGATACTATAGAGAATGTGTTTGTTATAGGCGACAATCATCAAATTACAGTTGCTGATTGTTTGACCTTTAATTTTAAAGGGGCAATGCTCAAATGTGGGAGAGGTTTAAAGACTGACCGCGAGATTATTATATTATCAAGCGCCATATCCAAAATTGCGCGCCCCAGGCGCGTTCAAAGTTGCGAGCGAAGCCAGCCCCGAGAGATGAGAATGTACCCGCGCAGCGGCCAGATTTTTTTACTGGAATTTTTTCTAAACCTTCCTGAATATTATAATTTAAATTTGTATATACTGAAAATTGTTGAATTTTCAAGCAAAACGACAAATTTCCTACGTAATATTCGAATTCTAAACCCGGAAATATGAATTTAAAACAAGAAATGAGTGAATAAAAAGGTGGATTTTCTATCAAGAAGATTGACTTTTTACCACAAAAAGACATTTTTCAACAAAATACATGAATTTTCAATAACATAGATAAAGTTTCAAGAAAGAAGTTAAATTTTTAATCAAAGGGATGAATCTTTATGCAAAATAGTTAATAATTTACAAATTAATATACTAACCAAAAAATAATTTTATTTCAAATAAAAATACACAAGAAAATTAAAATTTCAATCTAAACTTTTTCAAGAAAGAAAACAACAATTCAATCAATTTATCAAATATTCAAATCGAAAAAAAGTTTTATCAATCTAAAACTATACTTCAACCAAGAAAGGAAAAATAAAGTTGCAACAAAATGAAAAATCTATAGCGAAGGGAGAGGTGGCTTTAAAAAAATAAAGTTTTTCTCTAACCCATCTCGAATGAACATAAATAGCTTCAAGAAGCTGACGCTAAGAATTACAGGTCTGAACATGCTGTATAAGATCTTCGCAGCTATCCTTATTGATAGGATTACTCGGACTATCGGACGTGTATGGCGAGAAATGTACGAACAACGCAGCTCAAAGAAAGTCATAGCAGGATATCGGGGAAACCGCTTCATCGATAGATGCATAGCTGTAAAGACGTAGCATCCTACCAGTGCTGCTCATCGATGGCCTGGTGTGAGATTGGAATGGAGTTTGGGTTAGAAGAATGCGCCAAGATTCATTTGAAGTAAGTACAAATTACTGGCATATTCAAGGACTATAAGCTCGTCGACAAAAGCGCTGTATGACACCTTGGAGCTGTTTAGAGCATTTAGAACATAACATCTATAAGGGATGCTCTTTGATGCAGCTACAAACATTTTATCAAACAGATTTGGTTCTCCGAAATGTCTGCGAGAAATAAAGTATCTGCAACGAACATGCTTGCCGTTTTTAGTGATTTCATGACCTTGCATCGCACTCCGTGAAGGCGCTTACGGAATACAGTAAATATAGTCGCAAATGGACGAGACTCTCTTTTTCAAATGTTCGGAAAGCATAAAAAAGTGGGGAAAGAAGCTTGTCTATACAAAGCAGCGGAGGAGGCTGGTAAGACTCTTGGCCTTGGCTTCAATACCGGGGGTAAGCGAAATCCATCAAAGATTATTATCCATCTCCAGTACTCACTCATAAATGCTCGGATGGAGAAAACATAGGAGAAAAGCTTCCGCGACCAGTTCCTCTGCAAGAGGATGCACGACATCCTCCGAAATGTGAAGGATCAGTCGATGTCATTCGAGCTAACGTTTGCTTCTCTCAAATCACCGGGAGTGAAGTCAGGCACATTGAAGGGTTTGCATTTCAGCGTGTCAAGCCGGTGCCATTTCTACTCCAGCATACCTTTACTATACTTTAAGCCAAGACATTCCAAGGCCACAATAGGGCCGAATCAAAAAAAGTTGGCCAAAAGCGTGGATTTTGAAACTTAGATTCCTTCCTTAAAAAACGTATCTCTTTCGATTTCGTTTCTGTTGCGCATTCGAGGTCCGACATAGTTCTCCTTAACTTCGAGAAACGAACCATGTTCGTTATCCCATTGTCGGCGCCAGTTGACTAGAACATCACAGCCAAAGGGAATGAAAAGAAATAGAGGCTTTACCCAGAATATTCTGCTAAACTAGTCGCCCTGATCATCGGTGCTGTTATAAGTGCCATGCATTTACTGGTTAATAGACTGAAAAGCATCCCTACTTATCAACGAAATGCTGAGGCACATGCTTCGTTGTCCTTAGGGTGCATGCCACTTTTGCTGAACCATCATACTGAGTTTTTTACAGCCTATAACACCTATCTCGCGTTTGTGAGATGTGTTTACAGCTGAAAGGTTACTGACATTTCGGCGGTAGCGGGTGCAATTTTCCAGAATGGCATCCGCTCCCGTTGAAATCCCGCGTTCGTCATGACGCCAATTTTTTTGCTCCTGGTAAAACTTTTAAATTTGGCGCCCTGTTGCACATTTATATTTCCCACTTGCAACTTTGAATTTACCGCCAATTTAATTCACTTAATGGTGGCGCGATCTGTTATCAGTAACAACTTATGGACTAGTGGTAGCTTAGCACGGACATAGACCATTATTGTTTTTCTTTAAATGACCGGCTACATAGTTAGTTTTCTTTATTTCTTAGAATCAGAATGCAACTCTTTAAATTTTAAATGAAAAAAATCAAATTTAATTTATACGTGTAATTTAATTCACAGCCATGGTTAACAAGTGGGCACAATCGTTAAAGAACGTTATTAGAACGGCTCAAAACCGTCTCATGCCAGTGCAGATAACGTTCCTTGAACATAAAATGTTCCAGAGACGTTTTCAGGACGTATTTGGAACATGAAACGTTTTCAGAACATTATTTGGTCTGACATAGGACAGTTTTTGGAACGTTCAAATAACGTCTTCCGATATGTACGTCCAAGAAACGTTTCTAGGACGTTCCAATTACGTTCCTAAAGTTCGGGCCCACTGGGTAGATTTAATTCAAATTTTACATAGAGTACAGTTCCTTTCAGCGTGGGATATCTACAGACATTGTTGGATTGAATTCAAAATCAAAAATATTGGTGGCTATCGTTCCTCTCAACGGTGAATTTTTTACAATAGTCGTTGGGTTGAATTTAGATTTTGTGTGCTTTCCCATTTGTTACTAAAATAGATACTCAATTTCATAATTTACATATGCTTATTTTCATTACACATTAAAATAAGTCAAATTTTCCACTCAAACTAAGTATCTGATTTTTCTGTGAATGATTTCTATTCAATAAATTGAAAAAGCAATCGGTCATCAACTCCTTTGTATGTAAAGCTGTCTTGATAACAGATGAAGATAAATTACAAAAGGAATTATAAAACTTCTAAACAACCCTGAACATAAAAAGGAAACTCTCAGTGATCCGGGAGTATATAAAATACCTTGCTCTTGTGGCAATGTCTATATTGGAGAAACTGGGAGAGCGGTAAGCCAACGTGTAAAGGAACATGAGAGTAAAGTCAGGATAAAACGTTTCACGCAATCAGCACTAGCTGAGCATTATATCGAAACAGAACATAGCATTTTATTTGACAAAACGAAAGTCATGGCAAAAACATACAATATTTTTCCAACAAAACATAGAGAAGCAATCAGAAATCTTAAAACACCCTAATAACATCGAGAGGGACAATGGATATAATACCAATCCGCTTTGGCTTTGTGTCCTCCCGGGTATTTAAAACAAGACTTGATTGGTCAATCAAGTTGACCCGTCCCCCCGTTGGGGCCTTTGACCAATCACAGGCAATGTTCACGATACGTTGGCAGTAATGAATCATCGTGAAAGAACTAAATCTATTATATCGTAGCGATTTTATCACGTCTCCCCAAAATCCTAATTGTTTTTCTCCTCTAGAAATTATAGTCTTGGCGTTAAAAATTTACCTCTTCTGGTAGACCATATTTGTTGGTTGAAAATTAAACTTTTTTGTTGGTAATGCAACATATTGTGTCATGAAATCCCAAGAATTTAAAGCGGTTCATATTGAATTGCATATGGTATCAACATTAGTGGTGTTTAAAAGAATTTATTTCACTACTATCCCCCTATTTTGGTGAGAAAGCACCCGATTCCCTCTCTTTTAAGAGCATTTTCGGCTCAAAAGTGTAACATTTTATTATTTTTAATTATTCTTGATTCATTATTGTAATTTAAAAATACGAAAAAACGCAGAATAAACGTACAATTTGCATTTAGCCAACGGCTACGTTACTTCCGAGGGGAGTACAAATTGACGTCGGGTCGGGTATCAGGTTCGCAACCCCGCCTGCGAACAGAAAAGTCTAGTATGGGTTGAAAACTTCAACCAGTCCGAAAGTTTAATTTGTGAATTATAAACTCTTCTAGGACATCAGGAAAATTACAAACAATTTTATCTTCTACCCAATATATACATTCGAAACGTGTTCATACTGTATTGCTTAAAATCTATTCATAAAATAGTTTTTATATCTGTTAATTATATTCAGTACGGAGCTATTTTTCAAAAAAAAGATTTAAAATTATGGGAATTGTAATTACATTCTAAAGATTTCCTCACTTTTCAAATATTTTTTGCATAACTAAAACGTGTTGCATGTGAAATTAAAATAGTTTATAAAAAAATTATATTTGGTTCATTAGAGAAAAAATCGATAAACGATATCAAATGAATTCATCATAATAATTCTGCATTAATGAAGCCTCGGAAGAGATAAAATTGAACAACTACAGATCTGTTTCCTAGAACCTTTGTTTAAACTATGAGCGTGTGTCGATATAATTTCTCAGAGACCGCTATTTGTTCTATAACATACAGGTATGCATTGTGCGAGTAAGGCGGTGAGGCTGGAGGTCAGAAAGGGGGAGTCAGCAAATCAAAATTGGCTACGTGGAAAACGAAAAGCCCACTAGTGTGTATATATATATTTAAAAGTTTGTCATACGGTCAACCGCAGGATTTCGCCGGGAGCGGGTGCTAATCTGAAAAATTGCACCCGCTCCCAGCGAAATCGCGGTAAAATTTCAGCTGTAACCACGTCTCACGACCGTTAGATAGGTGGTTACAGTCTGCGACGAACTCAATACGATGGTCCGGCAAACGTCTCGTGCACCCTGAGGACACGGAGCGACCCAAGGACGACCGCCTTCTGCATTTTCCCCGCAAGTATCTCAGCATTTTTTTGACACGCAGGGATGCTTTTCAGGCTATTAACCAGTGAAACTTTGGCACTTCCAATAGCGCCGATGATCAAGACGATTAGCTTAACAGAATATTCCGGGTATAACCGTCGCAACTCCCTTATAAGGTCTTTATACCTCTCTTTCTTTTCTTTCTCCTTGGATGTGACGTTTTTGTCAGCTGGTGCCGAAAATTCGATAACGAACATGGTTCGTTTCTCAAAGTCAAGGAGAACTATGTCAGGCCTCGAGTGCGCAACAGAAACAATTGTCGAGAATATGAAGTTCCAGTATATGCGGCACCTCTCATTTTCGACAATTGACTCTATTTCTCTAGGAGCGTTTAGCGGAGAGGTATTTGGGCTAATGCCATAAGAGTGACAGAGATGGTAATAAAGCACTCTTAGTGCCGCATTGTGCCTTTGGATGTAGGTCGTTCCCGCATGAGTTGGACAACTAGATAGTATGTGTCCTAGATGCTCGGGGTGTGCATGAGACGCTCTGCAGCTATCATCGGGAATGTCTTGGATCAAAATGTGGCGACGGTATGCTAGAGTGGAAATGACACCGTCTTGACATGCCAAAATGAAGCCCTCCGTGCCCGACTTCAATCCGGGTGATCTAAGGAAAGCAAACGTTAGCTTATACGACATCGACTGATCTTCCACATTTCTGTGGAAGATGCCGTGCATCCTTCGTCGAGGAGCTGTTCATGGAAGTTTTTCTCCTGTGCTTTCTTAATCCGGGCCTTCAGGAGTGAGTATTCAAGATGGATAAGATTTGATGCATTTTGCTCACCCCTAATATTGAAGTCAAGGCCGAGTGTTTCAGCAGCCTCCTCCGCTGCTTTGTACAGAAACGCCCCTTTTCCCACTTCTTCGTGTTTCCTGACCATTTTAAGAAGAGGGTCTTGTCCATTTGCAACTATATGTGCTGTACCCAGAATGAGTCTGTTGTGAAGAAATTCAAGATTCAGTATTCCGCGACCACCTAGGCGGCGTGAGATGTAAAGTCGCGGAACAGAAGACTTAAGGTGCATGCTCTTGTTCATGTGCAAAACCTTTCGCGTCCCGATATCAAGGGATCTGAGCTCGTCCTTCGTCCATGGAACCACTCCAAATGAATAGAGTACTACCGGGACGGCAAACATGTTCGTTGCAGATACTTTGTTTCTCGCCGACAGTTCGGAAGACCAAATCTGCCGGATGAGACGATTGTATCTGCATCGGAGAGTATCCTTTATAGATGTCGCGTCCTGAATGCGGCTCTGTGGCACGCCCAGGTATGTATAGGTCTCTCCAGCGCAAAGGTGTCGTATAGCGCTTCTGTCAACGAGCTCAGGATCTTCGGGGATGCCATTAAATTTTCCTTTCTTCAAATTAACCTTGGCGCATTTGTCTAACGCGAATTCCATTCCAATCTCTTGAGTGTACTCTTTGACAATTTTCAGAGCTAGATGTAGTTTCTCTTGATTCCTAGCATAGATCTTAAGATCATCCATGTAAAATACACGAGTGATCTTATGCTTTCGGTTTCCAGGTTTGCCGCAGAGATACCCTTCGGAATGGCGAAGTGCGAGAGATAGTGGCAATAATGTGAGGCAAAAGAGGAGAGGGCTCATGGTGTCGCCCTGAAATACATCTCTCTGAAAGGTGATACTGTTAGTGATCACACGATGTTTTCCAGATGAGATAGTAAATCTGGTTTTCCAAAGCGGCATTAATGTCTCTATGCACCTCACGATGTGTGGATGAACCTTTAGGCTTTCCAACAGACAGATGATAAGTCTATGGGAGGTTGAATCGAAAGCTTTCCGGTAATCAATCCAGGCCATCGATAGAAATCGCTGATAGTATGCTGCGTCTTTACAGATACATCTATCGATGAGCAGGTTCTCCCGACATCCTGCTACGCCTTTCTTTGAGCCACGTTGTTCATACATCTCTCGCCATACAGGTCCAATTGTCCGAACAATCCTATCATTTAGGATAGCTGTGAAGATCTTATACAGTGTGTTCAGACAAGTTATTGGCCTGTAATTCTTAGGGTCAGCTAAGTTGCCCGTCTTCGGC
>CAKNYM010051255.1:0-19405 GCA_932195095.1 Andricus curvator | reverse complement strand
GTCCATCCTTGTAGAGCCCCGCGTGCAAGGATAAGGCTGATACTCTGTAAGGTCGCGCGGTATATATATATATATATGGAAACATTTCAATAAAAATTCCTTTTCTCGCTGAATCAGTATTATCTACTGCCATTTACTCTCATCTACTCGATTAGTAAGAAATGAGCATAACAGTCGGTACTCTATTCCTTGCTTTTGCCGTTTTCCTTGATTCTATTGGCAAATATATAATAATAAAACATCTTTACTTCTCTTACTTCTCCCTCCTCTACATCACAACCCCTAACATTTTTCACATCCCTCACTTCTCATACTTTCTACTTCCTCAATTTCCTGACTTCTCCTTTCTCTACTTACCCTCTTCTCACATCCCACAATTACACTTGCTTCTGCTGCTTCGCAACCCCTCACATCCCATACTTTCAATCCCATTCCTTGCCTCACTTTTCCATCTTTTACTGCCCCTAATTCCACTCACATACTTCTACTTCTCCTCCCTTCCCTTACTTCTTCCTCATCCATAAAAGTTCAATTTATAAGAATGATATAGATTGAAATAAAGCATAAAAATAAATTGAAAAAAAATTTCATCACCTGTGAAATTTGTTTTTCTGCCTTACATTGCTTTTTAATTTTACCTCAGTAGGTAATTCAACATATGCGAAAGCCGGTAGGAATAAAAAAAATAAAATATATACCTGCGTGCTATATAAATGCATTTCAATTCACCTCCAAAAACGCAGTATCTCCATACGTTTGTATGGAAATATTAGATCCATATAAATGGAAATTTAATCAGAAATTCAATTAGATTATTTAATCAGATGATGTCTTCGAAAGTTTTCGTGTTGACTCAATTTTTACATAAAACTTTTCACCTTCCATTTGAGATGAGAATGTCTTAATTAAAATGATCGTAATAAAAAATGTCAAATGATATCATTATCTGCGAGTCACAATATTGACACTGATAAGGTCGTTGTTTCACATATATGTGAGATAACGGCTACTTATGTATATATGTGTACTCTGATGATGCAATGGAATATTCCTCAGATACATTTAATAACCAAATTCTTCACTGACGCATCAATCAGTTTTTTTGGTTCTCTACTTTGTGAAAATGCGGATGGTCTGTACTCTTGTTTTCACTTTGGCGGTCATCGTTAATTCTATTGGTGAATATAATAATATAATATATCTGTAATTTTTTTATATTTCATATAATACATGCGTGAATACGGCTATTTATGAGGCCTGTGGAGCGAGCCGAAAGTTCCCCTTTCCAGCTTATAGTCATATAAGGGACATTTGTATATTTACACTGTCAAAACCAGAGATTTCTTTTTTTTTTGTATTTGTTTTTCGCGTTCGATGTTTGAAAATGATAACTTCATACCGTTATTTTCAGCGAAATAGAAACGATTCTGGGTTCCCACCAGTGGTCTCATTTAAGTACCACTTCAGACTAATTTTTCTCAGTCTTATTGTTTTTACAGTCTATGAGGTCAAAAATTATGACGTTATAGATATACATGGCCATCACGTACCGAGGAACTTGAAAAGCGGCACTTAAAGTCGGTTCCTACGACTCGCACCGGAAAGATACATACATACATACATACATACATTGATTAGCAGTTCGAACTCGAAAGTTCATTGCCTCACTACCCGATTCGGGTAGTGTTTCTAGGTGGATATTTACTACCAATGTGGGCCCACCACACCCACGAAGGGGCCAACAGCACGCAGTATTCCTGAACGGTCACCCATCCAAGTACTAACCGCGCCCAACAATTGTAACGCTACTTTTTCCCCAATCAATAATTGAAATAAGTGGTCTCTTCAAAGATCGCACTACGGACCCTAATCGGAAAAATGACTTTTCAAATAAACTAGTTGAACGATAAAAATAATAGATTTTTGGGCGCCAGTCCTTGCTTGGGACAAAGGTGAACCAATTCAACCCAAGTGAGTGAGAAAAGATAAAGGCACAAGGAATCAAAACTCCGAACGGAAAAGGGAAACTCACTGAACGTTAGACGTTTCAGGACAAACGATAAGAAGAGAATCCCACCAACTTCAGTCAAAAGGTACACCTTAATAAAAAAAAATTAAAAAAATCAGCGATAAAAAAAACGAAAGATAAAGAGGTATCCAAAGATAAGATAATTTGAAATACAAAAAAAAAGGGGCAAAAGGCATTAAAATATCGAAAGGTAAGATAAGCAAACATATAAAAATCTTGAGGATAAAAAAAAAACAACGATGAAAGATGATAAGCGGTAACCATAGATTAAAAGATATCAAAACAGACGAAATGTAAACTAGAATTTAAGAGGCAGCATTAGGGTCGACAAAACTACTAGCTCAGCCTAAACATAATTTGGTAGAGGGGGGGTTACGTAATTACAAAGCTCACATTTGAGATAAAACCAGAGATAACAATTTTATTCAGAACGTCGGGAAACTTGACAAAATATATAACAGGGTAGGTAAAAGAAAACAATAGACAAGTTCCTAATTATTGCAAATATAGGCAGAGGAGCCTTGATAACAAAAAGAAAGTTTACGGGTTTCGAAAGAGAAAAAAAAAGAAAGAAAACTAAACACAAAAAAAACGTAGGTTCACAATTCCAAAATTATAAAACTTTAACAAATAATAACGCCCTAAAATAGAAAACAAGATAAACGCACATATATAGCGTCATGACGGGCGAAGGGGTTCTCGAAATTACAAATAATTGGATTTCGGGATTAAAGGAAAGTTCTAATACTTTTAATACAAAAGACTTAAGATAAATTTATCGAAAGGGCGGTAGGGGGAAGGTAGTATTAATATATTACAAAAGAGTTACGATAAATATATCATAGGGGCGATAAGGGACAGCCTTATTAGATAAAAAAAGGTAAAGATAAATAAGTTATGTGGGCGATAAGGGGAAAAAGTTATATGGGCGATAGGGGAAAACATTAATACAAAAAAAATCATCAATTATTTTTAGGTATTTCGGTATACACAAAAAAAAATAAGAGGGAAGGAATCGAGATCATCAGTAAAAGTTAAAAATTATTGATTAGCGGCATGTCGGTATAAATAATAAGGGGGAAAGGAATCGGTCACAACGGTAATCAATCATCAATTAACGGCATGTCGATACACAAAGCAAGGGGGGAAGGATCGAGAACATCGGTAGAAATTTATTAAGGGTCGGTATGTCGGTATTCAAAAATAAGGGCAAGGGATCGAGAACATTACAAGAGTCGAGAACCTTACAAAAATTATCAATATAAGCGATCAATCATTAGCATTCGGCACTCCGGAATAAATAAAATTTACCAATACATATTATGGATTTCCAAAACAAGATAAAATAACATCAGATATAATATGGTTTTAAACTAATTAAACAGATAATTCAGCCAAGGAGTACAAGAGATAAGTAAAGTAAAAGTAAAACACAGTTGAAAACAATAAAATCGCTTGGCTAAACCATAAAAGGAATCAGAGTCCTACCTTAAATACTCGGGACGCTAGTTCTGGTGCCTCGTGTCGACACTGCGAGTCCACAGACGCTAAGGAAGAATTTTCGCGCTTACCGGTGTATTATACAAACGTGAGGAATTACATGATTAGAGGGAAGGGCTGATGCGCACAACTTAATTTTCTGTAATTCGCAACGGTCGAGAGAAAGATAGCCGGTGAGATCGGCTTCCGATTTGTCCATCTTATCGTCCCGTCCTTTCTTCGTTAGTCCTTATCAGCCGCTGTTGAGGGAGGGAGAGAGCTGCTTCTTCCGTGAAGAGTGAGAAGCCGGACCGGTTCCCTCGATACCAGGGTCGGCTGTATTCCGGTGCTGAGGTGGAGAACTAGGAACCCTTTCTCCTTACTTCTGGTGTGGAGAGGATTCTTCGATACTCCCGATAAAGAGAAAAACAAAAACAAAACGGCATAAGAGCCAAGAAACGCCTGTTCGCAACAGAAAAATTTGCAACAGTAATAATAATTTTTAGGCGAGATTACCTATTCCCGTTTGGAATTTTGGTGGTAACCGCCTCGGTCGATCTTCACCAGGAACGTGCCTTGGATCTCAGACGACCAAAAGAGATAATCCATTCTATCCTTTATGAGTAGAGTCAGCTATTCTACCCCGGATGTCAGAAGGATGTACGATAAAAGATATTCCGGAAGTTCATGTTGGGACTCGAGATGTGAAGATCTGCTGAAGATGAAGGTGGGGGTGGATCTAATCGATCATTTGCGTCGATGTTGTCACTCTACCTGGCTCTTGCCCGAGACCGCGGAATTAAGAAATTTAACAAAAAAAATAATAATTACGACAGCCCTAAATTCTTAAAATAACATTACCAAAAAACGTACAACATAGAGGCAAAATAAAGAGATAAGATACACATAATAAAATAATAATACATTAAAAATATTTTAAAAAAAATTAGGAGTGCCGAATTTTCTTACTCTCTGTGTGAACACGAGAGCTTTCAACTTCAGGGTTGTTTTTTTATTAAAATTTAATTTGTGAGTTGCAGAAAATCTGCAACGTCACACAATGCTTAACTTCAGTGATCTCACGAGAACTGGTGTTTTCAGCGTGGTATCGCCGTTAGCGGAAAGATACACTCATCAATAATGTTCCTCTTTTCCCCCTTGGTGCATAATATACTATTGGTTACCACAAAGAAATTACTTTTTAACATAATAATCCATTTTCGACCAGATAGTAGAAAGTAAACAAATTAATTTTGTAATTTCTCACCAAACAGTTGGACTTATGAACAAAGAGTTAAATTTTCAATTCAGACAGAGGAATTTGCAAGAAAATAGCTAATTTTTTCTTGAAATTGTTGAATTTTCAAGCAAAGAAGATGAATCTTAGAAAAAATAGTTTTTAAAGTCGAATTTTTAATAATTTCAAAAAATATAAAACAAGAAAGAAAAAATGATGAATTTCCTTAAAAATGGATTTAAAAATTGCAACTAAATTATTTACAATGATGTTAATACAGAAGTGGATAATTGTACATGTATATATGTATTATTATATTATATATTATTATCTAATATATAAAATAAAGTGGCCTAAAACTTACGATGCTTATGCAAATCCATAGTTTTTGACCAATTGGCATAAAATTATGCAGACATATTCTTTGGGCTCTCACACAGTTCGTAAAAGTTTTGGTGGCGGGGGGCAAATGGGAAGGGGGCACAAATGCTCATATAAACTCCTGAGAAACTCATACATGTTTAAACGGTAGCATTTTCACCCTTGAGATAACCCTACTTGTTTATACATTAGTCTCAGATGAGGTGGGTAATATGTGATAATATGTCTAATGTTCTTTTGAATTCAAAAGAGTTCGATGAAGTTTGTAATGATTCCAGGAGAATTTTAACGAATTCAGAATAAATCCCAAAAATAAAACAATAAGTTAAGTTAAATTCAAACACGGTGAGCCTTAATCATTTTCAACTTGAAAGTTTTGAAAGCTCAGCTCTTCTTTATGGAATTTTGAAATAATTGCAATTCATTTCAATATTTCGCTGATATAAAATGGTTGGTTTTCAAGTGTTAATTGACAGTAAAAACTGAGTGAAACCGTATCTTCCAAAGAATTGGATATATTAAAATCCGTTTCTTTTATGTAGGTTTTTTATAACAGAAAATCGTTTATTGTCATTAAGGTTATTAAAGCGTTTATGCACTCGTCTTCTACAAAAAATATGTTTATTTAACAAGAAAAGTGTACAGTGTGGACTTTTTATAATAAAAAATGATTTCTCATAATTTTGATTGAATCGTCAGAAAGATGCTTTCTGCAAAGAAACGTTGAATTCAGCTATAGATATTAGACATGAATGTGCTGAAAAAAAATAATCTTCAATTTCTTCTTGCAGAATGCAGTTCACAGTCCGACGAGAAACCTACTAGCGAACGTAATCCTGGCCCTGCTTCTTCTTCTACTGTTCAACAACAACATTTGCCTGACCAGATTTCACGAAAGGAGGCTCCTTTTCGTGGCAGGTCCAGGTTTTTTGCTAGCAGGAGTCCTACTGGCGAACGTAATCCTGGTTCTTCTTCTGCCAGACAACATTCACCTCACCTGACATCTCCTCAGGAGCCTCCACTTCGTGCCAGATCCATTTCTCCTCTGGGCAGGCTTCCCTCAGATCGAGTACTTGGATGCACAATAGAAGAACTTGGATATGTTCGACTTATTCCCCAGAAAAATCCGAACCGTCAATTTGAATTTCGAAGATACGTTATTCCTGCTGGTATGCCAATTAAATTTTTAGTAGAACAAGGTAGATACGTGCACGTTCCAACCCGAGAATATATTGTATTATCAACATCCAATGACGATATTTTTGCAATATTGGATGATAGTGGGACTCTTCGTGGAATTTATAGAAGAGGTATAAATAATTCGCGAGTAAAAATAAATATGATAAGCGGCGCAGTTGATAATTTGACTCCAGATGAAAAAAGGGATTGTCCAGTAGGAAAAAGTCAAGCAATCTTCTCAAGAAGTTTTATTAAAGCTTCTGCAAATTACGATTCACTACAGTGTGAACGGAATCCCAATGTCGAACGTAATCCTAGTTCTTCTTCTTCTGCCAGACAACATTCACCTGACCGGACATCTCCTCAGGAGGCTCCACTTCGTGCCAGATCCATTTCTCCTCTGGGCAGGCCTCCCTCAGATCGAGTACTTGGATGTACAATAGAAGAACTTGGATATGTTCGGCTTATCCCTCGCACAAATCCAAACCAGCAATTTGAATTTCGAAGATACGTTATTCCTGCCGGTATGCCAATTAGATTTCGAGTAGAACAAAATAAATACATGCCCGTGCCAACCCGAGAATATATTGTATTATCAACATCCAATGATGACATTTTTGCAATATTGGATGATAGTGGGACTTTTCGTGGCATTTATAGGACAGATAGAAGGCATTCGCGAATAAAGATAAATATGACAAGCGGCGCAGTTGATAATTTGACTTCAGATGAACAAAGGGATTGTCCAGTAGGCAAAAGTCAAGTAGTCTTCTCAAGTAGTTTTATTCAAGCTTCTGCAAATTACGATTCACTACAGTCTGAACAGAATCCCAATGTCGAACGTAATCCTACTTCTCCTTTTTCCGCCAGACAGTCTAGGTCTTCTCCGGTCAGGCCTTTTCCTCATGAAGTACTTGGATATGCAATTGCAAAACTTGGATATATTCGGCTTATTCCCCAGACAAATCAGAACCGGGAATTCGAATTTCGAAGATATGTTATTCCTGCCGGTTTACCAATTAAATTGCGAGCAGAACAGAATAGATATGTGCCCGTGACAACCCGAGAACATATTGTTTTATCAACATCCAATGGTGACGTTTTTGCAATACTGGAGTATAGTGGGATTCTTCTTGGAATATATAAGGCAGATGGATATAGTTCAAGAATAAAAATAAACATGATCAGCGGTGCGGTTGACGATATGGCCGTAACTGAAATGAGGGAATGTCCTGTAGGCAGACAGTATCCAATCTCTCCACGTTGGTTTAAAGAAGTTGCTTCCAATGAAGATACTCTACAGCATGTGTATCATTAATTCCATAGAAAAAAGATAAACTAAAATATAATATTCTTTGTAATCCGTAGTCGGATCAAAATTAAATAAAAAGATTGAAATGGAAATGTATTATGGTTATCAAGGCTTCTTTTGTTCTATCTTTTGTTAATCCTGAGAAGGCCATTCAAATTTTTTTTCTTCGAATATTCAAAATGTAGGACGTAATTTTTAATTGATTTTAAATTCTCTTTTAATCCAAAAATTTTTTTATTGAATTCACAACGGATATGTGGAAGCGATTTTTGAATTCTTATTGTTCGAAATTTTACGTCAATGCCAATAATGAACAAATGTTGATTCTTTTTTTTTTCGTCTATAATTTGGTAAACAACTTCCCTACTTTTATTATCTTTTGGAGTCAATGCGCAGGAGTGTGTGCAAGGGAAAAATGATTCATAAGTAATATTATTTGATATAACAAAATTTTAATATCAAATAAAATTATATTATCATTATCGAAAATTCGATTTCAAGGTAATATTTTGACAAAAAATTACATGCTTTTATCGACAATGTGTAGTGGATCATAAAAAATTGTCATTCGATATTATTTATTAATTTTATGTGCAAAAAACTGAAAAATTCTAATAATATAATTTACGAAAGATTACGAAAGACTCGATTCTTCCCTGCCTTGTGATGTGAACATAATTCTTTTATTTATAATTCATTATTTGAATGATTTTTCTATCATTTTTTTATGAAATGAACAAATAGCATCATGGTCACGTACATCTCAACAATATGATCAATTTTAGAACAAAAGTAGAGCACTTAAATTTTCAGTGAAAAAAATAATTTTCAACTAAAGGAATACTAATTTCCATAAAAGAGTTCAATCTTCAACCAATAAAATAAATTTTTGACGACGATGTTGAACTTTCAACATAGGGGTTTAATTTCCAACTCACAAAAATTAATTGTCAACCAAAAAAAACAACGAATTTTCAACAAATTAGTTTAAACTTCAATCAACAAAATTAGGTTTGAGCAAAGTAGTGTAATTTTTAACCAATTATTTGAATTTTCAAACAAAAAAGATGAATTTTCAATGTAAAATTTAGTAGTTGCATTTTCAAGTAAAAAGATAAATTTAAATGAAATTCTTCATCCGCTGGTAGTGTGAAGAAGTATTTGGACGTTTTGTCAGAAATTTGAACAAATTTGATAGTCTTTCGATGATTACAGAATATACTAATTATTTTAAGTTATTTCAAGCTTTTTCCGAAGATTTTATATGATTTCTCGCGATTTCGGATATTGAAAAGATTTCTTATGCTGCTAAGTTTTTAAGAGATTTAAAAAACTTTAATTAAATTTTAAAGGATGATTTTATCATATTTAGAGGGATTTTAAAGAATTTGACCAGATTTCCTCGAATTTTATGTATAATGTAGATCAGATGATTCATTATATAAAAAAATATAACCTGACAGGAAAAAGGACTCTTTTTAGAGACATATATTTTTAATTTTATTACATCTTGAGAACGCGCCAACAACCAATTTCCAAAAACTACCTCTACCGGAAATAAAACTACCCGCTATATAAAAACTCAAACTAGAAAGAAGCAAAGTACAAAATAGTTTTCGGCTGTTTGGGGCTCTCAAATGCACAGGAAAAAAATTTTAAAAACCATCCCCTATGTGCAAAAAACCACCCTCATGTCAAAAATAAAATCTGAAAAAAATAAAGTGCATCATCATTTTTGGCTTATATTGGACTCTCGAATGCCCCAAACAAAATTGTCAAAAACTATTTACAAAAAAACAACCCCCAAGCAAAAACTCAAACATGGAAAAAACAAAATAGGAAGTAGTGTTGGGCTTTTCTTGGGCTCACGAATGCTTGATTTTTTGTTTGTAAAAACCACCCCTACATCTGAAAAATCGAACGCCTATCTATGAATTCAAATTTGAATTTTTAAGATGCCCAAAAATCAGAGACTCTATTCGCCCTATAAAATTCTGAGTCTCAAACATCAGAAACTCCATTTACAAAGTAAATTTCTAAAAAAGATAATTCTTTGACAAAGTCACATCTGCCCGGTACCAAGGGGTTGCTTTTTGACGTTAAGCGTAGGAGCCCAAAATTCGGTATTAGGATTTTTGAGGAGCCCAAAAATTAGTGACTCTGTTCACGCTGTGAAATTCGAAAAAAAAATTATTTTTTGACAAAGTCATATCTGCGTCGTGTCAAGGGGGTTGATTTTGACGCCAAGGGCTGGAGCCCAAAAATCGCTGTTGGTATTTTTGAGGAGCCCAAAAATCAGAGATTCTATGTACACTGTGAAATTCTAAAAAAGATTATTTTTTGACAAAGTCATATCTGCGTCCTGTCAAGGGGTTGATTTTGACGTCAAGAGTTGGAGCCCAAAACTCGGTGTTGGTATTTTTGAGGAGCCCAAAAATCAGAGACTCTATTCATACTGTGAAATTCTAAGAAAGATTATTTTTTGACCAAGTCATATCTGCGTCGTGTCAAGGGGTTGCTTTTGAGCGTTAAGATTTATGGCTCCAACCCTTTACATTCAGAAGCAACATGATAAGCATACTTATAGAGGTCTTAATTCGTATTAGATAAGAAGCTCTTTTAGTCCTTCAAAATGGCACACGAGTCCATTTTTTCCACTTTCAGGGATAAATGAGGGCTCAATGTAATAAAAATTTAGCCCCCTATAGGTCCTCCTGAGTCCGCTGATTAGGCGGATTGTAAAATTTTCATGCTTTGAGAATTAAAATTCAAGTTCTCAATTTATAATCTTACAAATTGGAGAAATTTCGAATGTGAGTCATTAAAATTCCAAAATTCAGTAATTGAAAAATTTAAAAGTTGCATAGTTTTTCGTCTAACATTTTTTTAATGAGTTAGGCGGCTTTGTTTCTTGTCAAAAAATAATCTTTTTCACAATTTCACAGTGTGAATAGAGTCTCTGATTTTTGGGCTCCTCAAAAATACCAACACCGATTTTTGGGCTCCAACCCTTAACGTCAAAATTAATCCCCTTTTTACCAAGCAGATATGACTTTTGCAAACAAAAAATCAAGCATTCGTGAGCCCAAGATAAGCCCAAAACTGCTTTCTATTTTGTTTTTTAATGTTTACCATTATTTTAATTTAAAAACATCTAAACTGAAAATAATATTTTTGCTAATCCGAAGTCAGATAAAAATGTACGGACACCGAACTCTCAGTTTCAGTACAGTTTCGGGGGTTGCCTGCAAATAGCCGTGGACACAGGTCGGGGGGATCGAAACGTAATCAGTCAGCGCCGCCTAATCTTTTCCAATTGGAATGCAATATTGCACAATATACTCAACTCAGTACTCGTGCACACCGACCCTTCCGAGGTGAAAGTCGCGACCGTCTCTCGCCCTGCCCCCTGAGAAACTGCATGGACCAGCAGTTCTAGGAAGACCGAGACCGGGGGGAAAGAATCCGAGAATTGGGTGTAACTGCAGGGACGTGTTTGTTGTTGATGCGTCTTATACCGATGGTTTGAAGTGTCTGACTTGCGCTAAAAATTTTTCCCAGTGCTGTGATGCCGTGATGTTACTGTTGTGGGTCTAAACTTGGGGCGGATCTTTATATGGAACAGACATTCTTCACGTGCAAAGTTCTTCTTGGTTTGTTGTACTTTCGACGCCTGCTCGCATGCTGGGGTAATAAATCTTTCGCACTTGCACCTTAATATAGCGACCTACGAGCAGATGCAGAGCTTGATGTCAAGCCTAGAAGAACACCTGAAAGCTAAAATACATTCCTTAGAAAAAAATATCCTAGCAAGCACCTTCGCAGGATTGCAGAAATGTGAAGTCAAAATTGATGCTGTAGAAAGGGAGAATGCCGAGCTCAAGATGGAAATCGCAAAGCAGGTTCAACACATATTTGGCGGTGTATTAATGTCTGTAAAATGAATGACGAGGAAGCGAACACCTTTTATACTGCTTTGTCAAATTTACCGCTTATATTCAATAATGATGTTAACGCTCATTTTTTTAATGAATTAATTTCCTCAATAACGCATGCTGCCAGCGAATCAAATATGCTAGTATGAAGGGGCGCTCCCAGTACCTCCGGCCCTTATAATCAGAAAAATGTCTGGTTCAACTCGCATTGCGCTCGTCTTACTAAGCTTTGGGCCAAACTAAATGACCTTGGTGTAAGTGGGAAAATTATTATAATTTTGGTCTCATTTTATATCAACGCCGGTCTAAGGGTCAAGCGCGGTGAGACCTACTCGGAAATAATTAACGTGACGCTGGGGGTCCTACAGGGTGACAGCTCCAGTCCTCTCCTCTTAATTCTCTTTGCGGTTCTTTGCGCACAACAAACTAAAAGTTCTGGAAGTATTGCGATCAGAATGTCCTTCAGCTATACCCCCCGAAAAAAACAAAGATCGTCCCTTTTTATAAAGCCGGTAATGAGAAAAAACTTCGCCCACTTATGCGGAAAAATTAATCCATTCTTGATTTATTAAAACCTACACGTACCTCGGAACCCCGTTCTCGACAACGGGTAAATTTAAAGTGGCCAAAGACCATTTTGGCAGGCAAGGGACGACACCAATTTATAGAGTGTGCAGTATTATAAATAAGTCTCAACATAATTCATGGGAAATCATTGACCAATGGGGGGAGGGCTGGCGTGTCGCCAGACCCTCCCCCCACTAACCATCTGCTGTAACTCCTAGATTTTCGGGGCACACGTTTTTTTATTGGTGGCGCATATGAGCGCATTTGCGGCGCAATTCAGTGGGCTACAGAAAACAAGAAAATTAAGAGTGTGGGGGGTGGGGAGCTGGCTGTAACTGACCTAAGAAACAGGCGGACACTAAAAGTATAGGGCGTGTTTTATAATCGGACTATATTTCCATATAAACCAGCATTGCTTTTTTACAACAATTTTTAATTGACACTAATTAAAATCAATTGCAGCAAATAGTGAACTCATAAAATGGATTTCGAACGCGATTCATCTAATCTCTGCGTAATAAAGTTTATTCGAAAAATTGTGCTAAAAAAACAAATATTGTTTTTAATGGGAATATAATCACATTATACACTTACGCCCTATTCTTTTGGTAAACGGTCGTGTGAGGTCACTTTTCTTCTGGAGGATTTTGAGGGCTACAGCAGGGCCTAATCAGAGGACTTAGGAGGACCTATAGGGGGCTAAATTTTTATTACATTAAGCCCTCATTTGTCCCTGAAAGTGGAAAAAATGGACTCTTGTGCCATTTTGAAGGACTAAAAGAGCTTCTTATCTAATACGAATTAAGCCCTCTATAAGCGCTCCAAAGTCCTACTAGGTCCTATAATTTAGAGTTCTAGAAGAGGAATAAGATATTTTAAAATAAATTGCAACCCCATCGAGCAATTAGGGAAATTGGTTTATTGTACGTTCCAAGGACGTATCATTATATTCAATTTTTAGTCCTCTTTTAATTCCACAAGAAGAATAATATATTGGTAAATATGCAACAACCGCATTTACATTAAGAATTCTTATTTATATGTTTTTAGAATTTAAAGATTTCAAGGAATCTGTATTATTATTATTAGAGAATCGCAGAAATTTTTAACGTGTTTTGCAGACTAGATGGAGCTATGAATTAAAAATTATTTTAATTAATTTTTTTCTGACTTAATTGAAATATTTTTCAATTCATAGCTCCATCTAGTCTGAAGAAGACGTTAAAAATTTATGTTATTCTCTAATGATAATACAGATTCCTTGAAAAATTTGATTTGTACCATCCAGCATAATAATGCGTGTATTTCTGAAAAAGGTTTCTTCTCTCGATCTCTCTAGTAGCTTAAAGGGAAAGCGCCTGACCGTATATCAGAAGTTCTGTGCTTCGACTCCCAGCGGAGCAAGAGAAAAAGTTTTTTTTCCAGAAAAAATGCATTCAAATAATTCAAAGAGTTTTTAATTGTAAATCTTAAAAGTTGTAGAAATATGGATTGCAAATCTTTATAATTGAAGACTTTTTGATTTTGAAAATTTCTAATTGCAAACTATGCATCGTTCAAGTATTTCAATTACTAAATTTGGTAATTTTGGTGATTGAGATTCGAGATTTCTTCAAATTGGAATATTTAGAGTCAAGAACTTAAATTTTAATTGTCGAAACCATCGAAATTTTTATTTATATCACATTCGAAATTTCTCCAATTTGTAAGATTATAAATTGAGAACTTGAATTTTAATTCTCAAAGCCATGAAAATTTTACAATTTTTATTTATCCATCTTTAAAATTAAACAGTTCTTAATTGTAGCTCTTGAAAATTGTTGAAATATAGATTATAAATCTTTATAATTGAAGACTTTTAAATTTTAAGAATTTTCGACAGAAAACTGTACAAACTTTAAGTTTCACAAGTACTTAATTTTGGAATTTCAATCATACAGATCGTAAGTTTCTTCAATTTGGGACATTTATAATTAAATGCATAAATTTCGTTTTTTCAGAACGGTCAAAGTTGAAGAATTCTTGTTTATACGTCTTTAAAATTTAAAGAGTTTTTAATTGTAAATCTAATAATCTAATCTAATCTAATCTAATAATCTCAAAACCATCAACATTTTTTAATTTTTATCTGTACATCTTTAACATTATAGAGGTCTTAATTATATCTCTTGAAAATTGTCGCGGTATAGATTATGAATCTTTATTTGTGCAGAATTGTAAATTTTGCAAATTTTCGATTAAAAACTGTACAAATTTTAAGTTTCGCAAATACTCAATTTTAGAATTTTAATTGTTCAGATCTTAAATTTTTTCATTTTGGTATATTTAGAATTGAGAATTTGACTTTTGATCTTCAATATCATCGAAGTTTCATTAAAGAGTTTCTAATATTGAAAATTTTTGACTAAAACTATGTAACTTTTAAGTTTTTCAATTACTAAATTTTAGAATTTTCATGAATTACATTCGAATTTTCTCCAATTTATAAGCTTTAGATTTGAAAACTTGACTTTTGATCTTCAAAATCATCAAAATTTAATTTGTTCTATTTATTCGCATTGCCTCAAAACAAATAAAATTATTAAATTTATTTTTGATAACTAAACGATAACTAAACGATAAAAATTATCATAAAAAATTAACGCTTTCAATGTGAAAGATAACGAGTATAGTAGAGGTAATATACGCCAATGAAGCACTAGAATGTTCATTAGTTACACTGTTACCCAAATTATGAAATTATACATTACTCAGTCGTTCCACTAATTTGAGACATGAGTACTGTCTGTACTCTGGTCTTATCCTTGGCCGTTATCCTCAACTCTATTGGTGAATATAATAATATAATATACCTATAATTGTAAGTACATTTTTTAAGCTTTACGCAAAGCAGAAACTGTCCACGTTTGTGTCCTCATCGACTCATCTAAGAACAATGAGTGCAGTTCCACCGACCGAGCTTAGGCGGCATGGCGTCGCTAATACGTCAGTAGCGCGGCCTATCCAGTGGCTTAAAGGTGGAGGGGATACAGAGATTGAAAAAAGACCGCCGATGCAACCTCGCTCACTCCTATGTATCCCCTCCACCTCCAAGCCGCTGGATAGGCCGCGCCACTCAGGTATAAGTGACTGAATATCATGATGTGTTTGAGTCTTTAAATACTAAGAAAACAAAGATAGAGGTACACGTTGAAAAAGGCAAGCAGCATGATTATATGGATGAGGAAGATGAAGGTCGTGATGCAGATGAGAAGGAGGAAAATCAAGAAGAATTGGAAGAGGAGCAGAAATATGATGATGATAATGATGATGTTGATGATGATGAAGAGGAGGGAAAGCTAAGATTCTTCATTATAAAGATAAGGTTAAGTATTTTTTTTTTTTGAATAAATATAAGAAAAAGGTAGCATAAATGGTTAGGTGGCACTACTTAAAATTGTGACTATTTTAGTTCAATTTAACCACTATTACTTATGCGCATACGTACTCAGTGTTGGAGGCAAACTTTGAATTTTGTTTCTTTCAGTGATGGTTTTTACTAATCTTTAATACGCGTTCAAGTACATGATTTTAAATAATAAAACAGCTTCATTATCTTATTTGTAATTCAAATTTTGGATTCTTTGTATTACTCGGAATCATAATGTTACTTAATAAATTTCAATTTAAAACAATCAAATTTGATTTTTGAGCATTTGTTTGTGGAAGTAGAAAGAACAGACAGCAGATAGGCAGGCAGGCTATTGGTCCCTGAATCGGTGGCGGGAAATCTCTACTCGAGATTCCCCCACCCCGTGAAAGTCTGAGGCGTACGACCCAAAAAGATGATTTTACATGTTCGTGCCGTACCTGGGGTATAAAAGCAGCATCAGGTATCGGTGGACAGTCTATCGTTGAACACATTGTAAAGTTGGTCATCTGGTGAAACTTCTAATTAAACTTCAAGTTGAAATAATATACCTCTAGAGAGGATAGGTCTCAAAACGATTAACGAGATTGCCCATATGAATGGAGTCTTGCCTACGCTACCGCTCTCTGGCATTACATAAAAAGGAGTACGTCGTTTCCCCATTTCGTAAAGTTCAAACAAAGTATGGTATAAGGATTGTAAATGAGTTGCAGAATCATTTCACAGTTTTCCTACCCAAGAGAACCATACCAATTTTCAACGATGAATTTTCAACTTTGAAAGACAAATTTTCGACAAAAATGAAATAGTTTAATTTTCAGTTAAAATGGTAATGTTTCACCAAAAAACAAATTTTCAAGAAAATAGTACAATTTTCCACGAGAACAGTTTTAAATGAAATCAAGAATCTTTAAACAAAAAACTGAATTAAAAAAAAAGTTCTACTTTCAACCAAGTGGTTGAATTGTCAACCCGGAAGATTAATTCTCTAAAAAAGAAAAATTTAGAAAAATACATGAGTTTTCAAACAAATACTTTAATTTTCAAAAAAGAAATGTTGTTATTGTCAAAGTTTCTTGTCTTTCCATTTTTTTGTGCGTAAAAATATATTTTTTTGAAAAGCTTTTAACTCGGTCATGTTATGCTATACCAATAAAAGTACACGCAATTATAAAACTTTAAACAAATATGATGTGATAATAATCACCCAAATGTTTACTGACATTAAAATAATAGATGATATTTTTTCTTAGTTTTAGGTCTTGACTATTACGTGATTTTTCCATGTCTAGATGTTATTTTGAAGTAATCTAAACTATTTTAAAATTTATAAGTAATGTATAGGTATACAAAATTAAAAACTTTCTATTAGAAATATTATGAATATCATACTATACAAATGATGAATAAAATAAACGTTTCTCTATTTGATAATAACAAAAATTCATTTTCCAATTTTTAGTTTCAGTTTTTTGTATAGCGCGCCGTTGGTGGCCTGGAATTGGAACGATTGAAAGGAATTATGGGAGTGTTTTTTCGGTGGAGAGGTAAGTGGGGTTCAATGCTCGGGAGCCATCAGCTCTGCATCCACTCGTGGTTTTCTCTTTAAGCCTAACGAGTCGTTCTGTTTGGTCGTGGTCCTAATTACTTCCATTGGGACACGTGAGGGAGGTTCGAATATGATGGGAGGACAGATCTTGTAAACGCTACTATCGCTGCAGGATTTATATTCAAATACAATGTTTTAATGCTTCTCTTTAACAGTTTAAGCAATTACTGATATATGGAGGTTGTAGATATTAGGTTGGCGGCAGTGGAAGATAGCGGGAGATGGCACGACTATTTGAATCCTGCCTTCACTCATCTTGAAGTAATGGGCAAAGTTAAATGTCCTAATGTTCTCCAATTCTCGATGTCCCTTGTTGTCTATCAATGATGTTGATTCCGAGGAGGCGGTACATATAATTGAAATAAACATCAAAACAAATCAGCCTATATAAAGTTTAAAAAATATTGATGAATAGAACCGGGGAGCATCGTGCGATACCTGAAATGCCAGAGATCCATTTATTCTATGTTCACGATTGACTTTTGTTCATTGCAAAGTCTGCAACGTCACAATACATAGGCTTGAATGAATGAAACTGCAAATTCTGTAGGAAGTGATTCCCAGTTTTAGTATTTAAAATTAAAAATTTATCCATTTCTATTTGTGATTACAGAATTAAGTTCGCGGGCGACTCATATCCTGTACTTTCTCCTAAGAAGCGGTGGCAATTTTCTTGAGGCCGATCTTCTTCGAGCCACCAAAGCCAACAAGTTGTGTGGGGTAAGTAGCTTTGTTTTCAAAGTAACACGTTTTTAAGGCATGAAAAGAAAGGGCGATTTCGTTGACTAGCCATTTTTGACTAACCCCGGGTAAAAATATTTGGTCTTGATTTTGTATGGGTAGAGACTGCTCGAAGACAATTTCAAGTTATTCTGTATGTCATAGCTCGTGAGACGGAACCAGACTATTTTTCATGTCTTGAGCCGAATATTTTCGAATTACAGACAAAAATTGATGTCTTGAGACAACATTATTTGTTTTTGAAAGAAGCTGAGAGATTTATAACTAGAAACGAAGCGAAAAGGCTGCCAACCCCTTGGAGGGTCATCACTAATTCGCTTTAAATTTTACAGAAAGTTTATATTATTCATCTTTATGGTATTTATTTTTTATTTATAAGTTTCCTTATCTGCAATAATTTTCTTCTTTGGATTGGGAATTTGAAAATGTTGTCTATTTTTTCCTAACTTGAACAGTTCACTAGATACTTGTAGAAACTGATAGTTACCGCACAGTTACCGCCATAATGGCAAAACAATTCTGCATATCTCCAATTTCTAGCTGGTGAGACGGAATCAGAACTCATGGTCCAGAAGACATATTAAAGACATTCAAGACAAAATATTTTTACCCGCGACGTTTATGGCTTTATCAATCGAAAGAACCCCGCACGAAATGTGAGTAAAAGGCCTTTCGGTCAAATTCGCTATATCTTTGGGAAATAATTGAAGGGTGGCGGTCCAAAACGGTGTAAGGGATATTTTGTCAACTTTTCAGGAGAGCGAAAAAACATTCTGTAAAATCGAAATCACCATTTAAAGATGAAACAAAAGTCAACTCCCGAGCTGAAGTATTACTGATTTGAGGTCAAAAAAGTTTGATCAGAAAAAGTTAACCAGTTTAGAGGAAATAGATGTGGAAGTTGAAAATCTGAAACTGAAACTAACCCAAAATTGAAGCGGGCTGGGCTGCGGATTGAGATAAACAATTTCATGTTTAGTTTCTTAAAAAAATAAAAACATGCTTTCGAGATATTGAGTGTGTGAATATGGGTAAACAATGTTTGAAGTAAAAAAAGATCCAGTTTGGAGAAAATCGACCGAGAATGCTGACCCTAGAATTTCACAGGTTTGAAAATCTGTTTGCGGTAGCGATCAAAAGTATAATCTGAATTTTTTTACAAAAATAAGAATATGCTTTCGAGATATAGGAATTCTGAATGAAAATAAAAAATTTTTGATCCAAAAAAGTTATTCGGTTCAGAGGAAATGAAATTTTTGTATGACGGTGTCGCGTTGAAACAGATTGTTTTTCACTTTTTTCATCGTAAAAATAATTTAATGTGATTATTTTATATTAAATTTGACCTTACTTGGAATAAGTTTTGTTGGTAAATAAAAAACAAACTAGTTACATCACAAAAACTTCGTATTTTTTGAAAAAAAATGATAATTTAAAAAGTTTTCAATTTTTAGGTTAGGATGGCACTGATATGTTACTTTAAAAAATTTAATTTTGTCATTTTATTTATTAAAAAACGCTCAAGAA
>CAKNYM010051254.1:245378-255407 GCA_932195095.1 Andricus curvator | reverse complement strand
ATATCTCAAAAACCTGACGTGCTGGGAAAATTTTGACCCCGGATTCGGATTCTACGCAGAAAATTACATCGGAAATGACTCTCGGTTGGCCAACAACAATCGCAACCCCTTTTTTTGCGTATCTGCGTAATCAATCTTGATTGCTTTTCTCTTTCGAGATTTTTCGTATAAAGAAAACCATAAGCAATAGCAGGACAACTAAACACTAAAGAACCTATTAAACTAGCAAATTCTCTAATCGTACAACGGGTCCCAGGCTGTAACCTCTCAATCATGTTTTTAATAGAGACCCTCTTTTTATCAGGTAATTCCAACATGAATTTTTTGGAATTAATTATAAGGCCTAGATATTCGCAGCGAGTCGTAGGAATGAGTTGACTCTTTTCCCAATTGATGATAAAACCTAGTTTCGAGAAAAGGTAAATAGATTCATGTGCATTAGCCTTACACATATCTTCAGATGAACCTATACACAGAAGGTCGTCTAAATAAATTGAAGATATCAGACCTACAGAGCGAAGGTGATTTACGACTGGTTTCATAACTTTAGTAAACACGAAGGGACTGGTTGAGAGTCCAAAGGGTAAGCATGTAAATTGAAACAACTCTCCGCGAAAAATAAGTCTAAGAAATTTGCGGTCTTGAAGATGTACATGGACTGAGAAGAAGGCATCTTTAAGATCAATTTTTGCCATAAATGCCTCTGGGGAAATTAGTTTAATTGCAGTACTGATATCTTCTAGTTTGAAATGCGGCGGTTTAATGAATGCGTTTAATTTTTTGAGGTTAAAAATAAATCTTTTCTTTCCATTAGGTCTATCTATTAGAAAATAAGTTGAACTGAACTCGTCTTTTTCAGAGACACAACGTTCTATAGCCCCCATGTCTAACAAAAGTTTGATTTCACAATCTATAAGAGAGCTATCAGCATTTGAGAAGGAAGGTTCTGGAGGAGCGTTTACTTGGAAAGGAGGGGATTGAAAAGATATTTTATAACCTTGAATGCATTCTAGCACAAAAAGATCAGAATAAATCGACTCCCATTCATTATATAAGTGTTTCAAGCGTCAACCAGAGTTCCTTACCTCTACTTCTTGGATTCTTCTGTAGGTTTCTGCTGTGTCGGTGGCTTTTGAAACTGAGCCTTGCGCTTCTGGAAGTTTTGTTTGTTGAATTGGCCGAAAGGTTTGTTTGGATATTGCGATTTGGTGCCCGCTTATGGTTTCTTGAATTTGACAAACGGGCCCTTCGAGTTTAAAGCACCTGCTTTATTTTGCTTGTTAGCTGGAGGAACTTTAAGATATTGTGTAAGTTTCTCCAGAGTTTTAACCTCTTTGACTTCCCTTCTAGAAATAATCGATTGGACACGATTCATAACGATTAAGAGTGATCAAAAGTTGAATCGGTTTAAATTGTTGCTAATTGTGTCAATTGTTTCCAATCGGGTTGAATTGAGTAAATGCTCTTGCCTACAGTGCGCCCTCTGTAGTTTTCGTTTGTAACACACATGACGCGCACGTGTTTATAGGTTGGAAATTAAAATTTTAACAATTCAACAAAATTTTCAAGTACAAAAAATACAATGTTTGTTCAGGCGGTATACCGAATGAAGAGTCGAAATTATGTAGGTTAACGGTATGTAAAAATCATGCCATCTAACGATGTGACAGTGATATAGTGTCTTTATCAAGTAGGCAGTAGTAGTTTGATTTAGCGAGTATATTATTATAAAACGTTTATTTACTTCTTTTTAAATTCATATTGTTGACATTTTTTTGTTTGAAAGCGTAAAAAACCGCTTGTAAATAATTATCGCAATATCAAAATGCTGTAGTGACAACTTAACCTCTGATTCAGAATAATGGATACCCAATTGAAAACGATTGGAATCATTAGAACGTAGGATGGCGCCAATATTTTGAAACTCGGACTAAATAAAGTGTAGGTAACTCATTAAATTCTTTTAATTTTTAGTAGAAAAACTTATCCAATCTTTTTTAATATCTTGCAGCATAACAATTTTGAATTTATAAATAAGTTTGATTTGAAATTCTCGAAAATTTCTAGTTTTAAATATTTAAATTACTCAATTTTGAATATTTCAAATAATTTGGCTTGCAATGCCTAATCTTGAAATCTTTGAATTTTAAAGGTTTCAATGTTTGTATTTTATAGTATTAGATTGTTCAGAAGGCTTTATGTAATTGAAAAGTTAAATAAATTAATTATAATTGACAGAAATGGACTTGGAGATTTAACTATTTAAAAACTGTTACAGATTAAACTATTTTTAAATTTAAACATTAAAAATTGTAGTATTTACAGGTGAAATAGTTCAAAATTGTATTAAATACATGCAGGAATCATCGCAACAACTGGTTTTCCTTCCCCAAGCACAGACATTTTCAAGGGTGGTGATTCGGCGGACGATTTCAAATTCCCGGTCAAGTTTTTCAATTTTCCCAGTCAACTAAAAGTAACATATTCATATTTGCCGCAAAACGCAAACATTTATTTTAATTCATGACGTTCATTCTGAACATCCTTTACCACAACAAGCAGAACATTGCAAAATAAATGAATTTTTAAAAAATACTTAAATTTTCCACTAAAAATATCAATTTTTTACAACAAAAAAATGAAATAGTTAAACTTTTAGTTGAAGAAATTAATTTTCAACAAAAAAAAACGGATTTTCAACAAAAAAGTTGAATTTTCAACCAAAGTCATGAATTTTCAAATAAAATTATGAATCTTCAACTGAATAGTTAAATTTAAAAAAAAAGTTTCAACTAAAATTATGAATATTTAACTGAAACACTTGAATTTTCAACCAAAAAGATGAATTTTTAAACCAGAAGATTAATTTTCAAATAAAAACAATTATTTTGTACAAAAAAATACAATTTTTCAACAAAATACATGAATTTTTAACAAAATAGTTGAATTGTTGATTAAAGAAGACAAATTTTCAACCAAATAGTTGAATTTTGAACCAAAAAAATAATAATTTTCAACCGAAAATGGATTAGTAACATTTTTAGTAACACAAAAATTAATTTTAACCAAACATAAGAGTTTTAAACTAAAACAATGAATATTCAACTGAAACAGTTGAATTTTCAAGCAAAAAAATTAATTTTTACTAAAAAATATAAATTGTCAACCAAACCTTAAATAATTAAATTTCAATTAAAAAAAAATTAATGTTTAACCACATAAACGAAGTGACGAATTTTCAAATAAAATTGTAAATATTTAACTGAAATAGTTGAATTTTAAACCAGACAGATAAATTTTTTACTGGAATGATGAATCTTTAACTAGAATAATTGAATTTTGGACCAAGAAGATGAATTTCTATCAAAAGACGAATTTCCAACTAAAAAAGAGAATTTTTCTACCAAAAATTGAATAAATACATTTTTAGGCAAAAAAAGAAAGTTCAAAAAAAGAGAAGAATTTTTAACTAAAATTATGGAATATTCAACTGGAATAATAGTTACATTTTCATTTAAAAAAAATAATAATTTTCAACCAAAAAACATTCAAAGAAAAAGAATAGTTGAATTTTATCCCAAGAAGATGAATTTTCAGTCATAAAGATTATTTTTTTACAAAAAAAGTCAAATTTTCCACAAAGTACATAAATTTTCAAACAAATAGTTCAAGTTTTAAATGCAAAATATCGATTTTCAACGAAATAGTTGAAGTTTCACCAAAAAAAGATGAATTTTAAATTAAAATAATGAATCTTCCTAGTGAGAGTGATAGTGGGAAAGAGGGTGACGAATTAACAAGTAAAAATGCTAATATCCGTAGGATATTAGAAGATGAGAAAGAATCTGAATAGCTTTACTCTCAGTTAATTTTAATTGTTCTGTACCTAAAATACTTTAAGTAATTTATTTAATAAATTACGCGTTTTTTATACAAAATTATAGACAATGAAATGAATAATTTGATGAAAAAGCTTCACCACATTGGCAAATTTGTTGATGACAGCATTCTCAGCTCGCGGAAATTGTTACAAAACATTTATTTAATTTTTTTCATGAACATATTGCTTATAATGTGTTGTCACGAAAAAAAGTAAATAAACGTTTTCAAATAATTCCCGCGAGACGAACGTGCTGCCATCAAATTGCCACTTCATAACCTCGAAATCCTACTACCGATTGGCCCGATTGTGAACGATTGGGAACGATTGAAACTTTGCAATACTCAATCGTTCCCAATCGTGCGCACACGATTAAGAAACACGATTAGAAACAATTCAAATTTCGTTCTATCGTTCTGAATTGTTTTCAATTAATTATTTCTAGAAGGGTTTCTCTGATAGATTAGAGCCATACAAAAATTTATCTGGAGGTGTACGCTCTAAGGCATCACGAACCTGTTTGTTTAAACTGGGAGACACAAAAGCCCTTCTTGTTGCAGAAAATCCACGATGAACCTGAGTCATGAGTTTTCCAGAATCGCACAATCTACGCAGGAGATCTAGCTTGTCGATTTCGTCATCTGATAGCAGACATGAAATTGCTGACCCCAAGGCCACAAGAGCAGAACCTGTCAAAAAGACATTTAGTGGATTCTCGAGGGTACTGGTCCAACAGTTTCTGCGTTTCCTCATTTTCCAAAAGAGATGAAAGCCAATGACTCCAACTCGGGCTCAAGGCTTGATTCTTCTGGGATTTTACTTTCCAAAAGGGAGGCTGAAACTTGTTTGTCTTCTGACACTTCTCCTGCCAAATTTGTGTCTAGCACAGATGCGTCTTGCGCAGTTGCGTCTTGCGCCTCGGAAACTTTCTGCTTACTCTTCTCATTTGCGATGTTTCCACCTTTCTCTAATGCCTCTGATCCATTAAGAGATCGATTTCCATCACTTTGAAAATCTATAATGAGAAGGGTAAGAAGGGTTAGGCTTTGAGTCTTTACTCGAAAGGATATGCTCTGCCAAAATGAACAGGTTGGCTGTGGTTTTGTCTCTGAGGATAGAACCAAAAAGCCATATTTAATAACACGATGCACTTACCTTTGTCCAAAAAACCTTGGAATTTTTCGATTAATTTTTTAATTTTCCGTAAAATGGCTTCTCGATTCACTTGAGCACAAAGAAAACAATGAAGATAGCGGAGTTCGCGGTATGGGGAGTACACCTTTTTGTAATAAGGAAAAGAATTAACAATTTATGTCTTGAATTATTCTGTTTGTTCACCCCATTCATTTTTCTTCAAGAAAATAAATGCTGGCTTTAAAATGAACGTGAAAATTGGATTTGGCTCTAAACATCTACAAGTTTTAAATCTCGAAGACGAGGCTTGAATATAATTAAAAGATCAAACGAACTTACCTGTATGTGAAGTTCGATCGTGATTATATGAAAGCCTCGTCGAGAGATTTAGTCCCACCCAATTTTTTAATCCCCCCACCCCTATTTTTCCCGATTTTCACTCTCTCTCTATTCTCTAAAATAATGAAGATAGCGGAGTTCGCGGTATGGGGAGTACACCTTTTTGTTTTTGGCTCTTAACATGCTCTTACAAGTTTTAAGTCTCTCGGCGAGGCTTTCATATGCGACGTGCGCCGAAGAAAGGGGGCTTACTCTGAAAAGTGAGAAAAAAAAAAAAGGGGTGGGATGAGGGGGCCCCAACCATCGCCCCCTCGTGTGAGATCCAATGCACGCGGTTGGGCGAGTGTCGCGGCAGAGCCGCGCCACCCGCGCACCAGCGATTAATGATCTCCCCGAAGAATGATAATGACTGGATGGAATTGATGTGTGTTACCCGTTCGGGCATTATTACACAATCTGAGAGAAATTTGGCATGACAGAGAGTAGAAGTGACGTTTATGCGTGTGGGAAAAAAATCCGCAGGCGGGAAAAAACCCACAAAATCTGAAATTTATTTTAGGTTAAAGAGGTAGACAAGGAGAGAGGAAAGGTGTCTCATTTCATGAGAAAGTCTCTTGGCATCGCGTGTTTGCGAAGAGGATCATAGTCATATTTCCCTAGGGAGGAAACATGTTGAAAAGGTGAAACTGATGTGGATTCATAAAATTTAGTGGCGGTTTCTTTGATATATTCTGCGATATAGGGGAACTGAAATTCTTTATGTAGGACAGAATTTTTGGTATATCTGGGAGTTTTGGTAATGCGTCTGAGGAATTTATTTTGTATTATCTGGATTTGGTTGATGTTACTTTTTGACGAACCACCCCAAATAGTACAAGCGTAAGTTATTATGGGTCGGATGAACATTTTATAGATCATAATTGCGTAATCAGGTTTCAGGCTTGAGTGTCGATTTACGATAGGATGTAGGCGCGAGATGACCCCGAGGGCTTTCCCTCTAGTTTCCTGGATATGTTGTTTCCAGTTGAGGCGTTTATGTAGCGTCCGCCCAAGGTATTTCACAGAGTTTTTCCATTTGATTTGTTTGTTGAACATTTTAGGTGGGTCCGTTATGGCTGGTTTCCTGACTGAGAAAAGCATTGATTCTGACTTCGCTATGTTGATTTTTATTCTCCATAGCTTAGTCCACGCTTCAATGATTTCAAGGGCTTTGTTGAGAAGTTTTAAAAGTTTTGGTATTGACCAGGAAGAAGTGAATAGTGCCGTGTCATCTGCGTATAGGCCAATTGTGACTTCAGGAACCTCAGGAATGTCGTTCACGAAAATGACAAAAAGTACTAGTCCTAGGATGCTGCCTTGGGGGACACCCGCTCGGATAGGCCTTTTTCCTGAGAGTGTCTGGTTTACTTTGACTGCAAATTTTCTGTTTGTGAGATACGAATGTATAAAGTGGATAAGCCCTTTGGGGAATTTGTAATTAACCAGCTTTTTCGAAAGCCCTGTATGCCAGACACTGTCAAAAGCTTTCTCTACATCAAGAAAGACAGCTCCTGTGTGTTTCCTTCGATTGAAGTTCAAGCTTATGGTTTCAGTGAGTTTGAGCATCATATGTTGCGTAGAGTGGCCTTTCCTAAACCCGTATTGTTGCGGTTTCAGTATAATATTTTCCTCAAGATGATAGTTTACGCGAGAGAGGATTATTTTTTCGACGATTTTACTCATTGTATTGAGTAGGCCAATAGGTCTATAGCTAGCTGGGTCATGCGGGTCTTTGCCTTTTTTTCTGAAAAACTAGAATGTGGGCTGTTTTTCAAGAATCAGGAAAGTAGCTTAGCTGGATGCAGGCGTTGAAGATGGCGGCGAGCAGTGTGAGGTAGGTGGTCGGGAGTTTTTTAGGGACGAAATTTGAAATTGAGTCAGGTCCGGGAGCTTTATTATTTTTCGTTGTTTTGATTTGTTTGGCTATTTCCGTTTGTGTTATCTTTTTGAAATTGTCGGAGCTGGGTACTTTGAGATACTCGTCTACAACTTTTTCACACTCGGCGATGTGTTGTGGGTTGGATGGCTCATCGTGTGGGGTGAAATTGTTTTCGAAGTTTGCTGCTAGCAGATTTGCTTTGTCTGTGGGGGAGAGCGCAAATGTTTTATCAATGTTTTTAAGAGGTGGGATATCAGTTCTCGGCTTTGTTAGTACTTTAGTCATGCGCCATATGGAATTATTTTTTATTTCAAGTTTACCGACTTCTGTATTCCAGTTTATACAACTGCGCTCTCGAACTTTAATTGCTATGGTTTTCTGAAGGTGGTTTATTGTGTTTTTAATGATGTAGTTTTTAGTTTTTTGATGTTTTCGACAAAGTTTGTTACGGGTATTGATAAGGTCTTCGATCTCGGGGCTGAGAGGTGGGTCGTATTTGCTGAAGGTAGTCTGCGGGACTGAGGTGTGTATGGCAGTTTTAATGTTGGTGGTGAGATTAATTATGGCTTCGTCAATATCAGTAGTTTTCGTGAGTTTGGGTTCAGGATTTATTTGCTCTTCCAGTGTCGAGTTGAATTTTTGCCAATTTGCTTTTGCAAAGTTGTAGCGAGGTACAACCGGAGCTTTTTCACAATTGGTGAATAAGTTCAGAAGGACGGGTCGATGGTCTGAGTCTAATGCATTTAAAGTGTTAGTGTCATGGTTATAGAAGTTGTTTTTAATTATTGCAAAGTCGATGAGGTCTGATTTATGTTTAGTATTGTGGGGAAGAAGGTATGCGAGTCTGGCGCTGCGACGGATAAATTTTTGATATTTATAAATTCGAATAAGTGTTTTCCGTCTCTGTTGGTTGTCCTACTGTTCCATGCTAAATGTTTGGCGTTGAGGTCACCCGCAGCAATTATTGAGGGGGCAAGTTTAAAAAATTTTTTGTAATCGTTTCCGTTCAATTCTCGTGAGGGGAACTGGTAGAGCGAGACAACAGCATATGGTTTTCCGTGAATTTTTATTTGTATAGCAGTAGCTTCAAGGGCTTCAAGTTTGGGTGTTATTAGTTGATGATGAGTGGTATTTTCTTGAATTAGATTTGCAGTTCCTCTGTTAGTATTATTTCTGTAAGTTTTATAGCCGCGAACTAGGTTAATATAGAGGGATTCGCGTAGTAGCGCTTCATTAAGCAAGCAGATGGTAATGTTATTTTTATAGAGATAAGTGGCTAGTTCGTGTCTTTTATGAAGGATGCCCTGAGCGTTCCAAAACATTATTTTAATGGTATTATTATTAAAGTTGGCCATTTTCAATAGCAAGTGCTAGGATATTGCTTATGATTTCGGCGGTTGTGTTGATGGCTTCTGTTATATTAATTTTTCCTCCCATTATATCGGTGGTTAAGGTCGTGGCTCTTTTTAAAAGGTTTACCAAGTTAATTTTGATTACTTGAGGAGTATTTTGAGCAGGTGTGGTTACTGGATGTATTTTTGTTTGCGGATAGGAATTTTCTGCTTTATTGGAGGTTTTTTCCTGGGAATTAGTTTGCGGTTTTTTATCCGCTGGCCTAGTTTTAGGTCTGATCGCGTGCTTTCGAGATGTAGAGGCGACAGCAGTGCTGTAGAGCGGTCGGTTTTGTGGTCGTAGGGCATTGACTAAGGGAGTCGCTACTTTTGTAGCTTTTTCGACCGATGCTGCCTGAGGTGGTTTGCTGAGAGAATTCTCATTTTGAAAATCGCGTGGTTTTAATTTATTATTGGCGGGTTTCCTTGAGGCTTTCTTGAAGGCTGAACAGTAGGGTGGTCCAAGTTTGACTTAAGTTGAAAATATCGCCATCGATCTTCATAAAAAGTTTCCTTTTGACGTAAAAGTATGTTTGGGAAAAACTAGGCCATATCGTTTAATATTTAGAGGTCGCGCCGTGACCTCAGAGTTCACAAATTTCACCCCCGCCGCACGCGATGGCGAAATTTACAGCTAGAAATGTGAAAGTGTTGACATCGATCCTCCTTAAAATATTCCTTTAGACTAGCACTGTATGTGGGCGGAGGGAGATCGAAATGCGAAAGCATTTAGGGGTCGCGCCGATCGTCGAAGTGTTGTTGATCGTTGGTGGGAGTGCTGGCCAAAACTGGACTGCAGCGCGCGCTGTCCTACGTCACCAAGTGGACGCCGCGCCATTGATTCTAATAATTTAGACGAACTATTTTGATTTTAACATTTTATTGTACCATGTGTCGTTTTTTCCAAAAGTTAAAAATTTTTAATTATTATGTCATTATTCACATTTTAAAAATTATCTTTAGTTTTTTAAATTCGCGCGACACTTTATTGATATTGTTTTTTTAAAAAAGGCTGTCACTCATCTTGCTACCTGCTACTTTGGTTTTCTTGTCTTTCTTCTCTCTTCATCCACAGTCAGCAAGAGTGCCTGGAGCTGGTCCTCGTCTGTGGTGAGAGATCCTTGGTACTGCTGCGCCATGACAACCCCTCTTTCCGCCATGTCATTGGTTACCAGCAGGGCTGACACGGCCTTTTTCCCGTACTCGTGACCGGGGCTTGTGCTCCAGGTCGCAGGATCCAAAAAGAAGAATTCACGTGGAATCTTCATGATTTCAAAAAATGTCCCTGTGTTCTTAGTGACAAAGTCGGCAAGGGTCATTTTACCTGTGACTGCACTTTCAGGCATCTTTAAATGGTGCATATTTGC
>CAKNYM010051254.1:228133-242378 GCA_932195095.1 Andricus curvator | reverse complement strand
TCAAACACCAATTTAAATTAACACGTGAGGAAGAAAAGGGACTTACTGCCATCTGTATTTTTATCATCAAAGTGTACGCAAAGGCCTGGTTCACAGCCCCTCTCGCTTCAAATGCACCACGCAACGACCTGCATCTGCTGCAAATTATTGCAAAGTACAAGGAAATTGACAGCAAAGTGGGTGCAGAAGCACTGAAGAAATTCCTGGGTCACCTCTGGTACCTTTCTGAGGTACCAGTGGCTCTGGCAAAAAATGTTAACTTTTGGAAAAAACGACACATGGTACAATAAAATGTTAAAAACAAAATTGTTCGTCTAAATTATTAGAGTCAATGGCACGGCGTCCACTTGGTGACGTAGTACAGCGCGCGCTGCAGTCCAGTTTTGGCCAGCGCTCCCACCAACGATCAACAACACTTTGACGATCGGCGCCACCCCTAAATGTTTTCGCATTTCGATCTCCCTCCGCCCACATACAGTGCTAGTCTAAAGGAATATTTTAAGGAGGATCGATGTCAACATTTTGACATTTCTAGCTGTAAATTTCGCCATCGCGTGCGGCGGGGGTGAAATTTGTGAACTTTGAGGTCACGGCGCGACCTCTAAATATTAAACAATATGGCCTAGTTTTTCCCAAACATACTTTTACGTCAAAAGGAAACTTTTTATGAGGATCGATGGCGATATTTTCAACTTGAGTCAAATTTGGACCAAACTACTGAACAGCCTCTGTAATTGGCGGGATGGTCTTTGCCACAGTTCGCGCAGTTGGCTGGTGTCTGTCTATCTTTTGGACAAACAGAGCTTTTATGCGGGGCCCCACATTTCATGCAACGGGGGGTAGCGTGACACATGTCCGATGCGTGGTGAAACCTCTGGCAGTTAAAACACTGGGAAGTTTCCTTCGGTTTAATGTAGGGCTGGACTTTAATCTTGATGAATGCAAGTGACTGCAGATTAAGTAGCTGTTTTGCCTGAGGCGAATTTGGGACTGTGAGAAGTATCATGGGAAGAGCCTTTTTTGTTAGTCGGTTTCTCATTCGACTAACTGACGTAATTATATATCCATCTTCCTGAAGTTCAGCCAGTACTGAGTCTTCAGGAAGAGAAATCGGGATGTTTCTAACCACGAGTTTAATAGGGGGAGATTCTATATTTTTGTATAAATAATATTGAAAGTCTTGCTTCTCTAAGTTAGAGATTATTGAGCGGAAGTCTTCAATATATGATACTCGAACTGAATAAATATCTGAGCCTATGTTGTAGACGATAGGCTTGAACTCAGTGCAAGATTTTAACAGTTTGTGAAACACTGTATACGGATGGTTGATTTCATCAACAATAACGTTGATGGGGGGGATTTTACCCGTAACTAAGGTTTTTTCTGTACTGGGTTTCGGGGCCGTAGTTTGCTCGTTTTTGCGAGCAAAGAGCGTGCTAATGAGTGGCATGCTCACTATTGACGTCCTGGACGTCTTACTGCTTCCACTGATGGATGAAATGGAAGCGTTACTAGCTGAGGAGCAAGAAGGATGTGCTTGACTGTCCATCTTTGACAGCTTTCGTTTTTTACTCCTGGACGTGACAATCGAGAAGTTATCGTCCTCGTCCATTTTATTTTCCCCATCGGGGTGCTCTAGAGGCATGGTGCCTCCGAGCTGCCTTTTGGCAGGCCTAGCTCAAATTTTCTAGGCCCAACTAAGCAGTCAAGCCCAATCGTATAGACCAGAATCTATCAATCTATATATCATGACTCACGAAATCTTCCCCCTCCACCTACCACTACATTCTCACGAGGAAAGAGATAGGTCGTAGACGCGGCTCACGGACGGGTATAGATGAGACGCGGAGATGTAGTGGTGACTGGTGGGTGTTTCACGGGATCTCGAGCTCTCGAGCGAAAGCCTGATTTCTCTGGTACCTAACAACTCAATTATTAGCAATAATAAAGCTCGAAAAGTTTTTTGATGGTTTCCTTAAAAAAGCAACTCAAAAACTATCGCAAGGTGTAAAAACCTCGATTTCGATTTTTTTAGAGTAAGTCCCCTTTCTTCGGCGCACGTCACATATAATCACGATCGAACTTCACATACAGGTGAGTTTGTTTGATCGTTTAATCTTACCTTTAATCTCTTTAAAGCAAACTCAAGAATATCAGCTTTCTCATTCTCAAGTGCTTCAGCTACTTCTTGGTCATCAGTTCCAAATTTGTAATTTTCTTGATTGAGATCTGGCCATTTTTCTTAAAAACCCTTAAACAAAAGTACATCTGGTCCAGACGTAGGTCCCATGCACTCTTCGTAAACTGCTTTCATAGGCAGCTTGTGAATGTGATGACGACATGCAAGATGCAACAACTGTCGACCAATCTTGCGTTCCAGAATTGCACATGTGCCATTTGATGGTCCGGAGTTCAAGGCAGTGGTATCAAAACACATCCCGACAACCTCTTCCACAATTCCCCATTCTTGGAGTAAAGCAATGATGGTAACTGCTTGTGCTTTACCAGTTGCATTTTCCAGTTTCGGAACTCCTGATAATCCGTTGACCTCTGAACTTGAAACAAGGACGGGAAGTCGATCAACTTTCTTATTTTCATTTTCAAGAGATGGGAGGTGCTTCCCATCCCACTGAACGATTATTTTTGTTTTCCCTACTCCAAATTTGTTTTTTATTTCCTCGGAAATATTTTTCCTAAAGTTTATTCTGCTTCTCCTTATAGTTTACCTACTAATAACTGTTCTATCTAAGTCGAACCCTAAACTTTTCAAAATTGCAGCCAAAATACGGCAGCCTTTCTATCACATACTTTTGTTCTATCTAAATTTATGCATATATCTGGAGTCATTAGTTTCGTTTTTTTTTTTTTTATTATTTTTGTTTCCTCCGAAATATTTTTTCTTATAACTTTAGAATAAAATTTCAAAAAGTCTTTCAAAAATGTTGTTTAAAATTTAACAATGCTCTAACTTTTTGAATTTCGATCTAATAGAAAAATTTGATTGTAACAGCTTCAAAGTATATTTGATATCTAGTACACATTTTTAGTGGCATTTTTAAATATATAAAAAAAAGTTTTTTCTATTTTTTGAAAATTTGCAAAATGCTGAAAAGCATATGACTTTTTGAATTTTCATCGAAATTAAAAACGCAATGCAGATAATTTGCAAGTATATTTTCTATGTACCAGAAACTTCGACTAAAATTTCAAAAATCTTAAAAAAAATTTATTTTAAATTTTGAAAATACTCTTTAACTTTTTGAATTTCGATCTAATATAAAAATTTGATTGTAACAGTGTTAAAGTAAGTTTTTGATATCTAGTAACATTTTTTATGAAATTTTTCAATATATATGTAAAAAAAATTTTTTTTTATTTGTGAAATTTAAAAAAAAAATTTTGTATGCTGAAAAGCATATAACTTTTTGAATTTTCTTTGAAATTAAAAACGTAATGGGGATAATTTGCAAGTATATTTTCCATGTACCAGAAACTTTGACTAAAATTTCTAAAAATCTTTAAAAAATTTTGTTTAAAATTTTGAAAATGCTCTTTAACTTTTTGAATTTTTATCTGATAGAAAAATTTTATTGTAACAGTGTTAAAGTATATTTGATATCTAGTGAAAAATTTTCATGAAAATTTTCAATATATAAAAAAAAAGTTTTTTCTATTTTTTGGAAATTTTCAAAATGTTGAAAAGCATATAACTTTTTGAATTTTCATCGAAATTAAAAACGCAATGGGGATAATTTGCAAGTATATTTCTCATGTACCAGAAAATTCCACTAAAATTTCTAAAAAATTTTAAACAATTTTGTTTTAAATTTTGAAAATACTTTTTAACTTTTTGAATTTCGATCTAATAGAAAAATTTAATTGTAACAGTGTTAAAGTAACTTTTTGATATATAGTATACATTTTTTATGAAATTTTTCAATATATATAAAGGTTTTTCAATTTTTTTAAAATTTTCAAAATGTTGAAAAGCATATAACTTTTTGAATTTTCATCGAAATTAAAAACGCAATGAGGATAATTTGCAATTATATTTCCCATGTACCAAAAACTTCGACTAAAATTTCTAAAAATCTTTAAAAAATTTTGTTTTAAATTTTAAAAATACTCTTTAACTTTTTGAATTTTGATCTAATAGAAAAATTTGATTATAACAGTGTTAAAGTATATTTGATATCTAGTAAAAATTTTTATGAAACTTTTCAATATATAAAAAAAAGTTTTTTCTATTTTTGGAATATTTCAAAAATGTTGAAAAGCATTGAAAAACATTGAAAAGCATATAAATACTGCAAAACTCTTACATTTATTATCTTGCTCATCAATTTTCAGCACAGATGTATCAATTCGAAATTCCAAATAACCACGACGTCCTTTCCCTTGCTGAGCACGTAAAAAATTCTGATCTTCATCATATGCCATCGTATCAAAGGCCTCTTTATGTGACAGATCAAATATATTTTTGAGTTCATCTTTAAAATCTATTTCTCTAAATTTTTGGTTAACACTTAAAGTTGATCGATGTTTACTTTCACATACCTTCACCCACTTATCGAATAAACGTAATAACTCTTTTATTGCATCATATTTGCCCCTAACTGTAATACTTGCTTCATTCCAAAATGCAAAACATTTTGCAATCGTATTTTTTGCACTTTTAGCTTTACTTTGTTTAAAAGCTTTGCGGTGATGAAAAAAAAACTTGCAAAACTTCTATCTTGGACGGTAATTTTCGTCCAGAAAAATGTTCTTTTGTTTCTCCTATCAAATACTCTTCCGTATCATCATTTTTGTCACGCATTTTTGTCACAATTTCACAAGATTGAACACTTTACTTTCGTGATTTTGTTCCGTTCACGTTGAAATTTGAAACATTAATGACTCGTTTGAACGAAAATCGGGACTCGGTGTGAAAATGTCAACACCGTCTTAATACCGATGTCTAGACTTAAGGCTGAAATATGAATCATTAACAATGGAATAGGGCAGAGGCAATTGTCTGCAGAAATGCAATAAGATTTAGGTAAGGTGGTTTTTGAGGACTTAGGCGAGCCTCAAGGTCCTCAAAGGAGCCGGTCAAGTTCGCAAAGTGTAGCTGTTACATTGCTGCCGCACTGCCAAGCTGAACCATAGGCGGCACCGTGAATTCTCTATGTTGGGTAGTGAATTTAGAAAAAACTTGGCAACAAATGCGTAGTCCTACTAATTATTTTTTTGCCAAACAGAAAAATATGGGCTTTCTATTTTCATGTAGCCTACAATATTTTTCAGTCTAATCCCAAAAATTCGAAAATGTCTTTTTTTGGACTACCCTAATGGATATCGCCTTTAACTCCAGAGTTTTCAGATTTGATCGTGCGTAACCGCCTATCCAGGATGACGATATCGACCTATTAACATCGAAACGTTCGTATACTGCGACTACAAGGTTTTCAGAATGGAAAGACTAGAAATAGTGGATATTTCGAATCATGGAAAATGACCACCACCTTTAACTTCAGATTTTATAGATTTTATCGTACGTGATCCGCCTATCCAGGATTTCGATATCGACTTACTAACATTGAAACGTGTATATACTGCGAGTACAAGGTTTGCTACAAAAAAAATTTGGTGAATGCGAATCTTCGTTTATAAATGGTCTTAATGGTTAGAAGAATGAAGACCGATCGATTAGTTTACACGAAAGTATTAAGAACACCAAAAAAATATATATAAGAAAAACTTTAATTAATATTTGGAAAATGTTATTACTTTTTAAAGATGTTAAGGTCCGAGTTTTTTAAATTTTTATTTCATACAAATTTCGATGTTTAAACGATTACATCGGACAAATAATTTTTGAGGAACAAGAAAAAATCTGCCTCAGCCCAGATTTGAACAGAGAACGCTACTAAATATGAGTGGAGCGTTAACCTATTATGCCACCGAGGCCTCAGCAGAGCTTTTCTTGTTCAAAACTTCCGATCAAATCATAATAACATCTTCCAAATATTAATTAGATTAAATCCATGTTGATAAAAAAAAATAGTACGTTTGTCGCAGTGGAGAAATACGTATAGTATTCCCCTGTAAAAAGGTAGCTATGGGAAACAAGAAAAGATCTGCTAAGGCCTCGGTGGCGTAATTGGTTGACAGCGCATTTCGAGCGTTTAAAAGTTTTTCGGGACAACCAATTGAGCATTTTGAGGTTGTGTTGAAACCCCTGAATCATAAAGTAATGAAAACTATTTGAATCCGTTAAATCTTATCGCAGAATAGGATCGATTTCTAAAAAAGCACAATGAAGAGCTATTTGCATTAAAATATCACTGTAGTTGAAAGATTTATTAAATTATTTATACAAATAAAAAATGACACTTCCGAAGAAATGAAAAAAGTAGTACCTGAGTCTCTTAAGGAATTAAATATTGATATTAAGGACTGCCCATGTCACTCATATACCAACACTAGCAATATGACAGGACCCATACACTGGTTTTCAAGCAAGAATTAAGGCACATTTTCCGTTACCTTTTTATGAATTTATATGCCTTAGGGGAAGTTTACCTAAAGACGGCACTGCATAGGAGCAACACATCGAAAACATCTTTCGCTGCGTGGAGTGGGATATGTTATAACTATAAGTCAATTGGTTATATTGCTCAAAATTGTCCAAACCCGCGTAGAGAAATAAATTTTTTTTTACGTAAACAAATAGTCTATAGACTAGCTATAATATAATTAGCTATAGCTAACACACTTACTAGCCTGCAGGGCTAGCAGGCTAGCTAGCAGGTCTAGCTAACACACTTACTAGCCTGCCTATTGAAAAATCCAATGAAGGAAACTACATTGGAAACTATATAGGGAACCATATGGGATACTGTATAGGAAACTATATCGGAAACTACATTGGAAACTACATCGGAAACTATATAGGACACAATATTGGAAACTTTATAGTAATTTGAGCCTGGATCCTATATAGTTTCCAATGTAGTTTCCGATATGGTTTTCTATATAGTTTCCTATATTGTTTCCAATGTCTTTTTTTTTTTTTAATTAAATGTTGGTTGGTAAGCGATGGCGAAGGGCGTATTCTAAGTTACTATTAAAAGAAACTGAAATTCATTTTTTTGTATTTTCTTTTTTCTCAAAATATCACAACGGTGAAAATGAATACAAAATCTTACACTATGAAAAATTTCTTTACATTTACTTAAAACTTTTATATTGCATATAACGACTTTTCAAATCATGTTATATTATTTAAATAATAGTTTCCTTCTAACGTCGGCTATTTTGTCCGTCAAATATTTGCCAACTAGTTTCATTCTAGCTTGACGTTTCACTCCATTCACACCCAATTCCGTAATTTTTTTATACAGGAAACCTGCAAAATAAGAAATTATAATTGTAAAGATATTAGTGCGACAAAGAAGTGTCCTTGTATATTTTGAACCATTTCAAATTTTTAACTATCCTAAAATTTCGGCACAATATTAATATTTTTCAAATTATAAAGCCGCCGAATATAAATTATGTAATGGTCACGTGACACTTTGGTACATGCCTTTTTAATATTCATAATCTATTACCTTGTACAAGTTCAACTTTTTCCGGTGTCAGCTCTTTTCTGACTGCATTTCCTGTTGAACCGTCATTTTCTTTCCCATACTTAATTTTGGATTTGTCTTGGCATCTGTTTTTTAGGGTCTCCGTACCCCAGAATATAAGGGCCAGCTCCCTCACAAATAAAGAGTCGCTTTTCCTTTTCATACAGTCCCAAATGTCTCTATGGACGTAGTAATTTAGACCAAGGTGTACCTTTTGGATAAACATATTGAAAATACAAATATTAGTCTGTAAGCATTATTACATTATTACATATTACGAAATATGTATGAAAAAATTATTATTTTCGTAATTTTTGTATTTTTTTCGGGAAATGAATGATCAGGCCTCAAAGTCCCCATGGGATAATAAATAGGGTACATAGGGTACTTTTTTTCTCACACGTAGGGTACTTTTTTTTGCACAAAGGGTACTTTTTTCACAAAAAAATGATATAAAAAAGGTGATTAACAAGAATAAAAGGTGATTCAAAGCTTACTTTAAATCTTTCAAATTATTCAAAGCTTCAATATGCTTATTTTATTATAATATTTCTGAACAGAACAACGAGTATAACATTGACCAAATCGAGTCCATGAAGATATTCACGGTAAATTTTGTAGCAGACAAAAAAAACGGCGTCCGGTGAGTACTGATTGGTCGCTATTAATCTTATCTTATTGGGGACCCTTCTAGAAATAATTAATGGAAAACAATTCAGAACGATAGAACGAAATTTGAATTGTTTCTAATCGTGTTTCTTAATCGTGTGTGCACGATTGGGAACGATTGAGTGTTGCAAAGTTTCAATCGTTCCCAATCGGGCCAATCGGTAGTAGGATTTCGAGGTTATGAAGTGGCAATTTGATGGCAGCACTTTCGTCTCGCGGGAATGATTTGAAAACGTTTATTTACTTTTTTCGAGAAAATACATTTTAAGCAATATGTTCATGAAAAAAATTGAATAAATGTTTTGTAATAATTTCCGCGAGCTAAGAGTGCTGTTATGAACAAATTTGCCAATGTGGTGAAGTTTTTTCATCAAATTATTCATTTCATTGTCTATAATTTTGTACAAAAAACGTGTAATTTATTAAATAAATAAATTAAAGTATTTTAGGTACAGAACAATTAAAATTAACTGAGAGTAAAGCTATTCAGATTCTTTCTCATCTTCTAATATCCTACGGATATTAGCATTTTCACTTGTTAATTCGTCACCCTCTGTGACGTTTCTACTATTTCGTTGAAAATCGATATTTTTCATTTAAAAATTAGACTATTTGTTTGAAAATGTATATACTTTGTGGAAAATTTGACTTTTTTTGTAAAAAAAATAATCTTTATGACTGAAAATTCATCTTTTTGGCATAAAATTCAACTATTCTTTTTCTTTGAATGTTTTTTGGTTGAAAATGATTTTTTTTTTTAAATGAAAATGTAACTATTATTCCAGTTGAATATTCCATAATTTCAGTAATAATTAAAAAAAAATTTTTCTTTTTTTGAACTTTCTTTTTTTGCCTAAAAATTTATTTATTCAATTTTTTGTTGAAAAATTATCTTTTTTAGTTGGAAATTCGTGTTTTGGTAGAAATTCATTTTCTTGGTCAAAAATTTAATTATTTTAGTTAAAGATTCATCATTTCAGTAAAAAATTCATCTGTATGGTTTAAAATTCAACTATTCCAGTTAAATATTTACAATTTTATTTGAAAATTCATCACTTTGTTTGTTTGGTTAAACATTAATTTTTTTAATTGAAATTTAATTATTCAAGTTTTGGTTGACAATTTATATTTTTTAGTAAAAATTAATTTTTTTGCTTGAAAATTAAACTGTTTCAGTTGAATATTCATTGTTTTAGTTGAAAACTCTTATGTTTGGTTTAAAATTAATTTTTTTCTTACTAAAAATGTTACTATTCCATTTTCGGTTAAAAATTATTATTTTTTTGGTTCAAAATTCTACTATTTGGTTGAAAATTAGTCTTCTTTAATCAACAATTCAACTATTTTGTTAAAAATTCATGTATTTTGTTGAAAAATTGTATTTTTTGTGCAAAATAATTCTTTTTATTTAAAAATTAATCTTCTGGTTTAAAAATTCATCTTTATTGTTAATTTATTTAACTTTTTAATTACATAAAGCCTTCTGAACAATCTAATACTATAAAATAAAAAATTTGAAACCTTTAAAATTCAAAGATTTTAAGATTAGGCATTGCAAACCAAATTATTTGAAATAATCAAAATTGATTATTTGAAATATTTAAAACTAGAAATTTTTGAGAATTTCAAATCAAATTTATTTATAATTTCAAAATCGTTTTCAATTGGGTATCCATTATTCTGAATCAGAGGTTAAGTTGTGACTACAGCATTTTGATATTGCGATAATTATTTAGAAGCGGTTTTCTACGCTCTCAAACAAAAAAATGTCAACAATATGAATTTAAAAAGAAGTAAATAAACGTTTTACAATAATATACTCGCTAAATCAAACTACTACTGCCTACTTGATAAAGACACTATATCACTGTCACATCGTTAGATGGCATGATTTTTACGTACCGTTAACCCACGTAATTTCGACTCTTCATTCGGTATACCGCCTGAACAAAAATTCTATGTTTTGTACTTGAAATTTTTGTTGAATTGTAAAAATCTAATTTCCAACCTATAAACACGTGCGCGTCATGTGTGTTACAAACGAAAACTACAGAGGGCGCACTGCAGGCAAGTGCATTTACTCAATTCAACCCGATTGGAAACAATTGACACAATTAGCAACAATTTAAACCGGTTCAACTTTTGATCACTCTTAATCGTTATGAATCGTATCCAATCGATTATTTCCCTCCACGAAATGGCTTATAGAACCGTTTAGAAAAGAAAGTCTATATGGATCTAATCGGTTTTTGTCACGTAAAGTCCAACTAGAAGCGTTTAAAATTCGTATTTCTGTATGGCCCTGCTTGGAATGGCTATTAGAAATTGAGATGGTCTCTGTGGGTTTCTGTGCGGACTTTGATTATATTTCAGGCAGTGCCATATTGGGCCCTACAGACCCTACATATCTAAGGGTCTATATGGTCATGTACGGCATGACTATTAGAAAATGAGATTGGTTCTGTGGGTTTCTGTGCGGACTTGGATCAAATTTTGGGAAGTTCCATATTGGACCATACAGTCCTACATATCTCAGGGTATATATGGTCCTGTACGGAATGGCTGTTAGAAAATGCGATTGGTTTTGTGGGTTTCTGTGCGGACTTGGATCAAATTTTGGGCAGTGCCATATTGGACCATACAGACCCTACATATCTCAGGGTCTATATGGTCCTGCATGGAATGGCTATCAGAAAATGAGATGGTCTCTGTGGGTTTCTGTGCGGACTTTGATTATATTTCAGGCAGTGCCATATTGGGCCCTACAGACCCTAAATATCTCAGGGTCTATATGGTCCTGTACGGAATGGCTATTAGAAAATTAAATAGTTATATTTACATAATTTATTTAGTTCAAGATCACATACGTTAAACAGTTTTATTGAAAATTAAAATTTAGTTCAGAATAAAGGGCAGAAGCGAACCTAAACTATTGTGTGAATTTGATTAGAGAAGGAATTGTATTTCAAAAAAATTAATGATCCGTCCAATCGCAAAATATCATTAAATAGCACCTTTATAGCTAATACATTAAATTTTCCAGCGTCATGCAATAATTAAGTGCGTTGTAATTTTTTAAAGTGGAAAATCGATTTTTAGATTTTATTTTTTTATTTTAGCGAAGACGAATTTTGTGATCCAACGATGCAAAAATTGTAATGAAAATTAGAAAATGTGTCGTTTTTGGATATGAAAAATATTTAGTTATTTACCTATGAAATTTACACAAATGGTGGTAACAATAGTTTTTCTTTATTATTATAGTAAAGAAAACGAATTTTTTCATCTAACTATACCAGGCTCTATATATATAAACCAGGGCTCTCCAGTAGTGATGGGCACTGCTCGGCCTGACTGTGGTAATACCTGACCTGACCGGTAATGTCCGGTCATGACGGTAAATGTTGGTAAAACGCAGTCAGACCCAAATATCTCCAACAGGATAGTTTTTTTTATAGAAAAAAGTGGTTTAGTTGTTAGGACATCCCCTATGCTAAACTTGTACAAAAAGTTTTTCGGTTCTAAATGTTCCAGTTATTCTCAAAGTTATAAAAATGCGAAAAAGCTGAGCATAGCAGACGACACTTTTGACAGTTTCGCGCGAGTTTCGAGGGGAATTTGAAAATTACACTTTACAAATTGACAAATTACATTGAAAATCTGTTGCATTTATTATGTAATATTTTTAAAATAATATTTAGTAGTGTCCTAAGTTATTTTGAATATCATTTCAATAAATATGACACTTATACATTAGGTTAAGTACTGTGTATCGTATAGGTTATATTCCCTGAATGAAAATACTGTTTTTTTGTCATTAAATAACATAAAATTGATAAATAATTATTATGAAATTAGAGTTATGAGTAATTTGTGTAAATAATGTATTATTTGTTATTATTTGTATTGTCATTGTTACCATTTTTAATTATAATAATTGCCTTATTGAATTTCGTCACATATAAATAATAACAAATAATAAATTATTTACACAAATTACTCATAAATCTAAATTCATAATAATTAGATATCAATGTTATTTTATTTAGAGACAAAAAACAATATTTTCATTTAGGGAATATAACCTATACGATACAAAGTACTTAACTTAATATTTAAGTGTCATATTTACTGAAATGATATTCAAAATAACTTAGCATACTACTAAATATTATTTTAAAAATATTGCTCAGTAAATGCAACAGATTTTCAATGTAATTTGTAAATTTGTAAAGTGTCATTTTCAAATTCTCCTCGAAACTCGCGCGAAACTGTCAAAAATGTCGTCTGCTATGCTCAGCTTTTTCGAATTTTTATTCCTTTGAGAATAACTGGAACATTTAGAACCGAAAAACTTTTTGTACAAGTTTAGTATAGGGTATGTCCTAACAACTAAATCACTTTTCTCTATAAAAAAAAAACCATTTCTGGTGGAAATATTTGGGTCTGACCGCGCTTTACCAACATTTACCGTCATGACCGGTCAGGCTTGGTCATGACTGTGAAATACCGAGCAGCGCCCATCACTACTCTCCAGAAGGCAGTCAGTGACTGCAACGACTGCCAAATGACAGTCGCGGGACTAGGTGAAACAGGCCCTCATAAATCTTGTCGTTCAACTGTTCCCTAGTCCTTCACGGTCATTATGCCTCCCTCTGTGCTTCGAAAATATTATTTTTCCCAAAAATAAAAAATATAATATGAAAATAAATGTAAAAGTTTTATGTACTAGTATTCGTATCGTTAATACAATTGAACGAATATATAATATTCAAATGTCAGGGTGATATTTTTCAAATTTATTTGATTAATATGTATTGAAATAACTTATACTATGACTATAATTTAATATAATGCTTGAAACCTTCAAGACTTGAGCAATAAGTATATTTTATTGCAAGTTTTAAATATATAAAAATATTTTTTGATCAAAATATGGCAATTGTACAATTTTCGAAGTCTGACAGTTTACTTCAACTACAAAAATTAAATGAAATTTTATATAGAAGAAGGTAATTGAATTAAAATTAAAATTAATAACAGTTTACTTCAACTACAAAAATTAAATAAAATTTTAAATAGAAGAAGGTAATTGAATTAAAATTAATTTCTAATTAAAAGAATTGAAAATTAAATTAGTTTAAAGTGAACTTTTTTTAATTTTAATAAATTGAAATTAGAAATTATTGAAATTTCATCATTTAAAAATTGACTATTTTGAAGTAAAAGCTTATGAAATTCTGGAAATCTATATTAGTATTAAATTAAAAAATTATAAAATGTATACTTCAGAAACTTGAACAAATTCGAGCTTAATGTAAAACAAAAAAAAATGTAGTGTCCAGGTATTGGGGTATTAAAATGTTGATGTGCCGAAACCCTTAAAAATTTCTATTACTTTAAGTAAATTTGATCGTTCCGAAATTAACGATTTTTCAATTGTCCATTAAACTTGTTGAAATTCAACCATTTCAATTTTAATCGCAAAGTTTCAACTCATAATAGGGAAAAATTGAGAATTTTGCTTTTACCATCGAACTGTTTGGAAAAATTTTCTAATAAAAAATTTCCCACTTACAATTCCTTTGTAATTTAAACGTTTCTTTAGATTTAAAATAATACAATTTTAAAGGTTAACAATTGAAAAGTTTTCCATTCTGAACAGTGAAAAAAAGGTGATTTTTTTTTTATTTTAGAAAATTTTGTCTAATCAATTTTTAAGTTAAATCATAATTCTTTTAATTTGATCAACATGTAGATTTCGATAATTTTAGAAGCTTTTACTTTGCAATATATAATTTAGTCGCTACCATTATCACTACTACTTTCGCTGTCCGATGATTCTGACGTATTATTAGGCTCCATTTCCATTTCCTTTTCCTTCATGACATCGTCATTTTGCAGAAGACTTTTTGAAGCATTTTCTTTGTTGCTATCGACATCATGCGCAACATTATCTT
>CAKNYM010051254.1:184149-218052 GCA_932195095.1 Andricus curvator | reverse complement strand
TGAAAATGGGTGAGGAGGGTGGCGGAAGGGCTGATTACGAACTCAGAAAAAAAAGAAGTCTGTAGATATGAGCCATGTCTGAAAATAATGAAGAGTTGATAAAAAAAATCAGTTGTTTGACATAGAAGATTTGAAAGAAAAAAACAAAAAAAAACAAGAAAAGTTAGACGATACCGTAATCTACTCAAGGTACATTTTTTAAAGTATTATTGCTAAAGATCTAAAGGATAATAAAGTTTTCGAAATACTGACGAAATTTTAAAAGTATTATATTGAAAAATTATGATAGCCCCTCTATGCCCTATGTTCTAGAAAGCTATGGAAAATTTGAAATGTTCAAATCAGAACAAGAACTAAATGACGAAGATTGTTCATTTCCATGGTTTCGGTTTGGTTTATGTGCACATTTAAAATACGAAGTTCAAACAGTAAAAAGAAAAAAAAAAAGAAATTTTTTTTTTTGAAATTTCTCAAGAAACTTGCAGCTTAGAAAAAAAATAGGCTTTTTCAATATCAATTATATAAATGAGGAATAAGCAGTGGAGCACTTCGAAACAGTAGAGAACGAAATTCTCATGACTATTTAGTTTTCGATACTGATAAATATTATTGGATAATCAATGATTTTCTGCGTGAAAGCAGATGATTTTCGAATATAATCTTGATCGCCTTGAACCTATAATTAAAAAATTCACAAAAATCAAATTCAGAAAATAAATATAAAATATTAACAGAAAAACTTTTCTGATGAAACTCATCAGTGGAGGAATTTAGCCTTGTAAAGAATTTCAGCTACCATCTTTGGAATTTGGAATTTATAAATTACGTCCTAAATTGGGCATATTTATTGAATAGGGCAATTCTGTGCGAAATAAGAAACTGCAAAGACAAAAAGATAAGAAATTCTAGAATAGAAATTCCATCAATAATTACAGCTAAAATGCTAAAAATTGCATTTATATAGATCATATAATTTAAACGTGTCTTTAGTTGTCAAACTTGTTTATCGACTACTTATAACGTGTATATACTTACTGTTCATCCGTAAATGAGTTTATATTGCTTGCACTCGTTAGAACTCTCGAAGAGAAATATTGAAATAACGATAAAAGGAATGATTGAGAATATTAAGTTGTGTAAACGTTGTTTTCCTATTGTGTAAACAACTTTTAAAATAAGGGGAAAGGTGTGACGGCATGCGTATTGCCGTCGATAAAATAATTTTTATTTTATAGCCAATTCGATAGAGAAGAAATCTTTCTTACCATTACTAGCATGCAAAAGATTAAAAAAGAGGAATTATTAGTTTACTTTAACAATTTCTATATTTAATCATTTTAATACCATGAAAAAAAGCTTTAATATATTTTGAAATAATTATATGATTTCCCCAACGTGATAAACTCCACCCGCTATGGCCTACGTGAGCTGCGCTCCTATTTGTCAGGCTTAACGGCTGGGCCTTGCGCTTGGCTCCCCCGCTCTCATCCCGGTAACAAGGAGTTCATTGAGACGCACAGAATGGCATTTAAAAAAGTAGACACTTCAATTCCTTGAAATGCGTACTAATTGCATTTTTGTCCGAAATGCCATTAAATGCGTTTTATGGCTTGAATCTTGTCTCGTTCCAATCATTTTCAATGCGCACAAATGAAAAGGCATTAAACTGACGTCATGGTAATACTTTTAAGTGAATTGGCGTTAATGCTATTTAATGCGTTTCGCCGAGCCACCCACTTGAATGCCATACAATGCCTTTCATGACACAAAGTATTGAATTTGGTTAATGTCATTTAATGCGGTTCACCGAGCCACCCGCTTGAATGCCATACAATGTCTTTCATGACACAAAGTATTGAATCGGGTTAATGCCATTCAATACTGTTTCGAGATCTTTTCAGTTGAATGCCATACAATGTATTCTGCGGCAGATTGCATTGACAAGGCTAATGCCATTTAAGAAGAATAGGAACCATATAGGAACTGAGGAACAGACGCGAAAGTGATATAGTAGCCGAAAAGTGAGCATGGTCATAGTATTTCGTTGTGGAACATTCTCGCATTTTGATACTTTTTAGTGATAACTGCAAGATGTTCGCGTATGTGCTTTTACTTTCGCGAAACGTTTCAACAAAAGTTCATACGTCAAGAATAAAAAATGTGATGCCGTAAAGCATTCGCCATGTGAGCATAACCTCAACATTTTTTTTGACATTTTTTTCAAAACCAACTTACGTTCACACGAAACGCGATATCGAGTTGAAAATTTGGGAAATCAAATGAGAAGCACTAAGAAACGTTTGTCTGGTCCTAAATTTTTATAATTATAAAAAAGTTTTTTTTGAAAATTTTTTAGTTTGCTTTTTTCATAATTATAAAAATTTAGGACCAGACAAACGTTTAATAGTGTTTCTTATTTAGTTTCCCAAATTTTCAAGTCGACATCGCGTTTCGTGTGAAAGCAAGTAGGTTTTGAAAAAAATGTGAAAAAAATTTTGAGGTTACGCTTACATGGCCTTAATATAATAAATTTTTCCCAATGATTCATTTGAGGTTTGGGTGACATTAAAAACGTTGAATTTTTTGTTTTATTTTATTTTCAAAAAGTGAAGAAAAACTCGACGAAATCATCAAGTCAACAAGAGCAAGACGCCCTGCGTCGAAATTTCTGCTAACACCCCATGAATCCAGCACTGACGTGGCCAGCACCACTGATGACGAAGAAAAAGGCATACCGAAGGAAAAAGTAAGTATAACTTAGGTATTCATAATAATTCCCCTTGGTTGCTGCAAAGCTTTTAAAATGTTTGATACTCCACTATAATAATTATGCCTTTTTATTATTGTTGATTATATGAGAATTAATTTTTTTCTCTTAAATAGTTTGAAACCTATCAGAATTCTCTAAAAAATGAACATCTTGTCTCAAAAAATGAGAAGATGTGCAAGTTGTGGATTGTGCAAGTTGCAATGTTTTCTTAAAATTTAAATAATTAATCGACTAAATGAATATATGTTTACAAAAAATTTGATAAAAACCTCATGATTATCTATTTCGTAATATTCTACAAAAATATTTCTTTCAGCAGAAAAAAATATTTAAATTTTGACAATATTTCTGTTTCAACCTTGAATATGTTGCAGCATGAAAGCAACAATTTTGACAACAATGGTGATAACTTGCTGTGATTTTATATAAATTTACCTTGAAAATGGTCTAAAAAACTTTTAAAAATGTTTATTATAATAGATTTTATTTAACTAGGGAACAAACTCCACGATTATTGAATATTTCCATATTTTGAATTCTAAATAGTATTGCACTGCTGCAAATAACTAAATTATTCAGAAATACGTATTTTTGACTAATGAAGTACTTTACTTCTAAGTTCTATAATACTTAAAATATGGCAATATATCACAAAATGGCTACAGTCTGTTCGCTGGCCACAAACCCTTCAAAAACATTATAAATATTTTTTTATACTAAAATACTTGTGCCTTTGACATGAGGGTTTGACACTTTTGAAATCTGTTGAAACCTTTTAAAACTTTTAAAATTTCTTACAATGGCTTGATATTTTTTAAAAGTTTATGAAATCCTATAAATTTGTCTGAAACCCCATAAAATACTTTAAAAGAAATTCAACCCCTTGAAAAACTTAAAGAAAATTTTTAATCCGTCATAATCAATTGAAATCCCGTGAAATCACATACATTTTTTTGAAATCCCTTGAAATACTTAAGAGACCCATTGAAATCTTTTAAAATATTTTGCAATTGCTAGAAATAATCTAAAATTCTTTTCAATGTTTATAAATCACTCGCAATCCTGTGGAACCCATGGTAATCTTTGGAAATAACTTGAAATCTTGTGATATCCTTTGTAATATCTTGATATACTTCGACAGTCCTTAAATTCTTTTAAAATATTTTGGGGTCTCAAGATATCTCTTGAAATCTCTTAAAATCTTTTGAAAGCACTTGAATCTTTAAGTTTTTTCATATCCCGTGAAAAATTTTGGAACCCATATAAAAGTTTAAAAAATTCGAGATCCTTTGAAGACTTCTAAAATTAGTTGAAATTCATAAAAATTCTGTTAAATCCCTCAAAATAGGCAATGAAATCTCATAAGATTCTTGGAAATCCCTTATCCGATTCCTACTTTACTGACATTTTTTTGTGGATTATACCAATTCCATGCGAAAATTTCTGTACTAATAAGTTTTCACATGTGCAAAAAAAATTCCAAACACAATTTTTTGTAATTGTACAAATCTATTAGTACATAAACGTTCCTTAGTCCCTTTTCTTTATTTACCCAAACTTTCATCTCGATATCTCATTTCGTGTGGAATTAGTATGATAAAAAAAAACGCGGAAAAGTAGAAATCGGATAAGTGTTACATGCGCTTAAGGATTTTGAAAGGTTTTGAGATAATAAAAAAAATTTCTTCAGATTCGTGGGAAAATTTGAATTGTTTTTTCACTTTGCAAAATTAATTTTACAAGAATAATAAAGAATATTTAAAAATAAATTTTGACGAATAAATAACAATTCAACAATTATTAATTTAGAAACAATCGAGTTAGTTCAAGAGATATTTAAAAGTTTTGAAGATTTAAAAATAATTGAAAATTTGAAAAGATTTTAAGAACATTCCTATGAAAGTTGAAAATGATTTTTTATTTTGAAGAAAAAAATTTCAAGTGAATATCTAAAAAGATTTTAAAAGATTTTAATGCTTTTTAAAAAATCTACAGGTTTTTTTTCAATTTTAGCAAAAATTAAAATGATGTTAAAAGATATTTACAAGTTTTGACAGAATTTTACAAATCATTTGAAATTTGAAAAGAAAATTTATAATATTTTTTTATTTTAAAAAAGTATTTCAAAGAGAATATTTCAAAAGATGTCAAAACGAAAACAGATTTTTCAGTATAAATAACAATCGAATTCTGTGATCCCTGCTATTGTTTAATTTGCAATTTTACATGCATTCAGTACACAATTGTTGCAAATAAATAGATTTTGGGTAATTTTGTGAGGAATGTTTGGAACGAGCTTTGAGCGAATCGGATGCTTATGCAGATTCACTCGGAGAAGAGCGCACCGCAATGAATGAAGAAATGGCGTCACTAAGGAAACTGAATTGAACTGAAAAAATTCAATATTTCAAAGTAAAAGCTTCGGAAAATCTAGAAATATACATTTTTATCAAACGAGACCGATGATCGCGCGCTGCAGCGCGCGTGTTTTTGTGATTTGAAATAATTTGTAATTATCTTTTTAATTTATGTTGCAGTTCGAACCAATTCGATTTAATCCGAAACAATTCGAAGCAACTTTTCAATCCTTTTCAACCCTTCTCAATCCATCTTCCAATCCCAAATTAAAACCCAATCTCAATACATGAATGGATTCGAGGCTCACTTATCAATCCTTCTCCACTGATGTATCAGCACCAACTTCAACTCAAACCCATACTGAATCAATTTTTCAATCCGTGCCTCCAATCCTTTTGAATACGTGGGACTTCTTGAATTCAACCAGAATGAATCCGACTGAATCTGACACCAGTCCGAGTGGATAAATGTGAATCCAAAACCAATCCGAATGAATAACGCACCAATCGGAAACAAATTTTCACTCCTTCTCAGTCCCATGCCCAATCCGAATGAATCCAAGACACATCCCATATCCCAAGCCAGTTTTAATATTTTTAATGCTCGCAAGTCCGTGCGCCCAATCCAATGAATCCGTGGCTCATCCAAAATGTCTTTTCAATCCTTCTCAATTCTTGCACGTACAAGTACAACAACTTCAATCCGACTCAATCCAAATCAATCCGAACTCGCCATTCAATAATTTTCAGTCCGAATGAATCTATCCCCTTCTAAAAAATTTCTGAAATTTTGACAGTTTTCACGTATTTTTTAACGTTGTCCGAAAATCTGAAAATGTATCAGAATTCGTAAATATTAATACTATTTGTTATTTATTATTAATTTTTCAAGTTTTCGCATATGTCTCATCGTTTTTGACATAATTCAAAATTTGGATTTTTTCCTCTTGAAAATCTTTTTATTGGGCTAATTTGTGGTGGCCGAAGACCAGCCCTTGTATAATAACCTGAAAATTTTGTCAGTTTCACGTATCTCACTGATTGCGAGATCATTCAACATTTTTTTTTTCAATAATTTTGAAGACCTTTACTGGGTTTATTCATGGTGGCCGAGGACCATCAGCCTTTACAAAATCCCGAACGTTTTTCAGTTTTAATATATCTTATCGTTTTTAGATAACTCAACATTTTTATTTTGGAAATCACTCTACTGGGCTGATTCTGGGCGCCCGAGGACAATTCCGGTCAGGAATATCCTGAAAATTTGGTCAGTTTTCGCGTATGACTACTTTACTCTACTTTACTGTTAGTTCGGGGTGGTTGAGGACCTTCATCAAGCCGTGAAAATTTGGTTAGTCTTCGCGTTTCTCTTACCGTTTTCGAGATAAATAAAATTTTTGAATATGTTCCTAAATTTTTAAATCTTTCTTTTGGGTTAGTTCGAGTTTGTCGAAAACTCGAAATAACTCAGTGCCTGAAAATGTTTTCAGTTTTCGCGTATCTCTCACCGTTTTCAAGATAACTCAAAAATTGCATTTTTTAAAATTTTGAAAATCGTTTAATTGAGTTAGTTGAAATTGGTCAAAAACAAACCCCCTCTATAAAAACCTTAAAATTTACTTAGTTTTCACGTGTCATGACCATTTTCCAGATTCAAAATGTAGATTTTTTTTCATTCTGAAATTTTGTTTACTGGTTTAGATCGGGGTTGCCGAGGACCATACCCATTTAGAAACTCCTGAAAATGTTATGAGTTTACGCGTATCTCTCACCGCGTTCTATCTAGATAACTCAACTTTTTTTTAATTTAAAAAATCTTTTAATTGGGTTAGTTCAAATTGGTAAAAAATAAACATCCTCCACAAAAACCTTAAGATTTACTTAGTTTTCACGTATCTCTGACCGTTTTCGGCCAGAGATCATCCCGCTTTAGAAAAGCCTGGAAATGCTGTCAGTTTTCGCGTCTCTCTCCCCGTTTTCAAAGTAACTCAAAATTTTAATTTTTTTTGTTTGTTTGTATTTAAAAAATCTTATTATTAGATTAGTTTGAATTTGCCAAAAACAAACCCCCTCTGTAGAATCTTTAAAATTTTGTCAGTTTTCACGTATCTGTGACCCTTTTAGAGATCATTTAAGATTTTGGATTTTTTTCGAATTTTGAAAATTTGTTTACTGGTTGGGGTCGAGGTATGGTTGAGGACCATATCCCTTTAGAGAACCCTGAAAATGTTGTCAGTTTTCGTGTATCTCTAAACGTTTTTGAGATACCTCAATATTTGGATTTTGTTTTGAATTTTGAAAACACTTTCTTCCCTTTCTCCTATGTTTAGAGAAACTAACAATAAATTATAACTAATTCGACTTAAACACACTTAGGGATCATTCATGAACTACGTTACGCGTTTTTCTTTTGTTTAAATAAAGATGAGAATATAATTTCTGTGAAGTTAAAAAGGATACAACGATATAAACAAAAGAAAATCGCGTCGATCCCTTGTAATCAAATTTTCAAACTACTGTATTAATTCATTATAATAATTAAGCCAGAAATGTAGACTCTTTTGAAATTTGCGCCTACTTGAATTATCGAGTCATCGAATTTTTTGTTACATTATCGACTTATCGAATCTTGCTTTCGATTCTCTACAGCTGATTGGCTGATTCTATTATGACTTACATTAGATGTAAATGGCTAACTGAATTTACCAATAGGGTTTAGGGACTACGCATGAAGTTAACCGAAATGCATGTACTTTTTTGAATGCTGCTATCTCCTCATCTGAAGTAAACTCGTATGTACTCGATGACATCATGAATATTGGATTAGAATAATTTTTGCATTAGAATCGCCTTATTGAAGGTGTAACACAGTGTAACCACACTACACTGAATGTAACCACACTTGATCACACTACACATGATCCAATTCACACCAGTCAACTGCGCACGCGTTGCGTTGGAAGGGGAAAGCCACACACATTGAGAAATTATAATAATTTATGTTAATATGGTTCATATATGTTACTGCAATAACTATAAGATCCATGATAATACAGTATTTTATTATTATTACTATAGAAAATGTCATGTACTTAATATCCTATTAAAATATCAAAGTTGTCTAAAAATCGTAAATGGTTTTGTCCTCTAGATCCGTGATTTTCTGCGATAACAGGATATATCACGGTATTAGTTGATTAGAAGCTATCAGTTCCGCTATAGTCAACTCTGGGTCAAAGAGCGTCAAAAATATTTTTTTCAATCAGACCCTTACCCCCCCAAAAAAATATTTAAAAAATCTAGAAGTAAAATAATATAAAAGATAAAGAATAAAATCTAATATTCTTCCCTAAAGTGAAAAATAAAAAAAGATCAGCAGGATATATATTTTTGGACCTAAAAATTGCATAAAATATATGTATATACTGTTATATATAACTTAATGCAATAACTTATAGTTATTGCAGTAATAATAATATATATGAACCATATTAACAAAAATTAATATAATTTCTCGACTTTAAAATAGAAGTACCATTATTCCTTATTTTTAGTCCGTCACCATATTTGTGTACATTTGAAGCAATTAAAATAAGCGCGCGTATTACGGCCAATAACGTGGCTTTCCCCTTCCAACGCAACGCTTGCGCAGTTGAAAAAGTCGCGGTCTATTAGCATCACTGATCCACGCGCAAGTAAAAAAAATGCAGCTAATCAGCAACGATACCAGCTACACCGCCATATTGAATAAATGTACAGCTAGCGGTTGTATTGAATGTCAACCAAGATGGCCGTGAGTTGGACGAAAATGGAACGTTTTTCGGCTAGATCATGAATGGGTTGGATCATGCCACTACAATTAATCGCATTCGCTTTCGAGATTCATTGATTGAATTAATCGATTCAGATCAGACCTGCCAGACTGCGCTAAGGCGGAGTTTGCGTAGTGCGTTTGTGGTAGTGCCTATCTTGACTCAATCTCAAATTCGAAATCCGCGCCAAATGATTAACCAATAAGGTTTACGCACTACGCATGAAGTTAGCTAACAGGTAACGCGTAATGAGGAACGCAATATGAAGTTGTCTGAAATGAATGTCCTTTTTAGAAAAGGACCACGCGCAAGTAAAAAAAAATGCATCCAATCAGCAACGATACCAGCTACACCGCCATATTGAATAAATGTACAGCTAGCGTTTGTGTTGACTGTCAACCAAGATGGCCGTGGAGCTGGTATGCGCGAGTTGAACGAAAATGGAACGTTTTTCGGCTAGACCATGAGTGGGTTGGATCATGACACTACACCTAAATGTACAGCTAGCGGTTGTATTGAATGCCAACCAAGATGGCCGTGAGTTGGACGAAAATGTTACATTCGCTTTCGAGATTCATTGATTGAATTAATCGATTCAGATCAGACCTGCCAGACTGCGCTAAGGCGGAGTTTGCGTAGTGCGTTTGCGGTAGTGCCTATATTGACTCAATCTCAAATTCGAAATCCGCGCCAAATGATTAACCAATAAGGTTTACGCACTGCCACGAAGTAGTATAAGGAGATCCCACTCCCGGAAAATTTGGACGCGTGGATTCGGATTTAGTTAGTTTACATTGTTCGTAGCGCCTCTTGCGGGAACATGCATACATACATACAGATCTGCATACATACAGGCAAACACATTCGTACAATCTGTGTTTCGTGACAAGCATGTATGCGTTTGTTTACACCCAGCTTACACTATTGGCCCCGCCATTTGTAAATCTTGTATTTCAACGCTTTTCCGCAAGAGGCGCTGCGAACGATGCAAACTAACTAAATCCCAGCCCCCTGGCACTTTCATGGTGGCCTGTATTATAAAAGTTGGCTGAAAGGTGGATCACGGCCACCAGGCGAAATCGTGGCGCTGATTACCTATAGGGCCGACTTTCTTTAAAATACATAGCAAAAATGCAAATATTTATGTTTTTTTTTAAATCTGAACCGCTTTTTCGTGTTTTTTTAATGGAAAAAAGAAGTTAAATGTTTTTGGCATATACTAGTATAAAATATATAACGAAAAAAGTGAAATATATTAAGTTTCTAAGTGATTAAATGTGTGAAAGCAATACGAAAAATTTTTCCAAGATAATACATTTAATATAATAAATTTAAACAAAGTAATAACAATAAAATTGTTATTAATTAAATAATTAATTAATTTATGAACTTTAGTGTCACGATTTTAAATTAAAATTAAAAGGTTTTTTGCGTCGTAAAAATTCATGTACCTAATTTAATATTAAAACAGTATAAAGTAACTTACCAAATTATTTTGCAATTATAAAAATGGCAATAATCAAGAGGTATGTATAAGAGATTAATAAAAAGGCAATTTTTAAATTTAAAAAGTATAATTCTTATGAATCTTATATGTAATATAAAATTTCAATAAATAAAATGAATGCAACAAGCATTTCAAAAAATTATAACTTTCTGTAAAACACAACAGTAATAATATGTAATTTTATGTACAAAAAAACGTTTATATTTTCTTTAGATTAGTTAAATTCTTCAAATTAGTTAAATTTTCAACAATTAAATTAGTTAAATTTTCAAAATGTTTTTCAGGCTTTTCGTCTCGTCCCAAATGGAGTGTTGGTACGGCTCCTTCTCGAAGTCGCGGCCTTTTATACGGAGTCTACAAAAAATAGTTTATTTAAAATTTATTTATTCAATATTAAAATTTTGTTAATAATGAAAAAAATATTTTTACCACAAATAAGTATAGCGCGTTCTCAAATTTAAATAATTGCCAATATAAAATAGTATGCCAAGAGAATATGATGAATTATTGATACTCATATACAAATCATTTGCATTATTTTTTGAAATTTTACAAATTGTAAATAGAAAATATATTTTTTGGAGCTAAAGATATTATTATTTAATTCTTTAAATTATTTTTTTTAACTATTTTATTCCACGAATTCATGTTTAAACTCTGGCGGAATTTGTATTTCAAAGTACATAATAGAAAAAAGCAATATATACATAAAGGAAAATAAATACGATAATTAAATTCATACAATAACGTACTGTTCCTAAAACAGTTCCGTCAGGACCAGTAATTCGTTCTTTAATAATAATTTAATAATAATTAATAATAATAGTAATTCTTTCTTAATTCTTTCTAACCAGTTCTTTCGCGGATGATGTCACTTTCTGCAAAATGTCTCTCACAAACCGCTTGACCTTCTTTGACTTTAATGTATCTCTCAAAATTGCTTTTTGCCATTTTTTGATTGACACTTTGTCTTTTGGCACATAAAAAAACCGTTGAGTTTGCTCCTCCGAACTCCGTTTCTTTTTGTAACCAGAATCACAGTTCACTGCTAAACACTTCACCATGTTTAATGTTTTTTCAATTAATTACATATCACTGATCATTTTCAGCAAAAAAAAACGAAAAAAGGACTAATAAACTACCAGAAAATATAAAAAAACTTCGAATGTTGACAATTTTGCCATGTATTTTCAAGAAAGTCGGCCCTATAGGTAATCAGCGCTTCGCTCGGGCAATTTAAGTACTAACGCGCAGGGCAGTCAAATGTGTGCCCATTTTTAGCTTTGAGTGCCAGGGAGCTGCTAAATCCGAATCTATGCGTCCAAATTTTCCAAAGACCGCATGGGAGTGGGGTCTCCTTATACTACTTCGTGCGCACTACGCATGAAGTTAGCTAACAGGTAACGCGTAATGAGGAACGCAATATGAAGTTGTCTGAAATGCATGTACTTTTTAGAAAAGGATTAAAAAATATTTTGATTTGTCATAAAAATTGATTCGACAAATTTTTCTGAAATCAACATTTAAACTTTTTAAATTACTTTAAGTAAATTTAAATCGTTTAGAAATTAACAATTAAAAATTTTTTATTATACTTTTAGAAATTCAACCATTTCAATTTTAATCGCAAAATTTAAACTTACGATAGGGAAAAATTGGAAATTTAGCGCTTACCATGAAAATTCAGAATTCTATTCTAATGCTATTCTACAGCTAATGATATTGTCCTAGTAATCTAGAGAAACACTTTCATCAGGTGAAATGTCCAGTTATTTAACGCCATCCGCAAAACGCAACGCCACCCTGATGGTGGACTCCCATGGCAGATGAAAGCAGGGGATAAAAGCGGAAACTCATGACAATGAAAGAGACGGATAGATCTATTTGTCCACCATCATGGTGAACTCCCATGGCAGATGAAAGCGGAAACTAATGAGAGTGAAAGATAGGGACGGATCTATTTGTCTCTTTCACTCTCATGAGTTTCTGCTTTCATCTGCCATGGGAGTCCACCATCAGTCGTCTGTTTTAACGACCAAAAATATTATAAACATCACGACTCAATTTTCAGACGGCCCTACAGTCTCATAAATTGCTGATTTCGAATAAAATATCGTACATAACTCGTAGGGTTAGATGTACCCTCGTGAAAAGAAAGACCAACTTAAGAACACAGTATAGGCAGGTATAGGTCTGTCTTAAAGTGGTCTTCAACTGATCTTTTCTGGTCCCCAGAAGACCACAGTCCTGTTGATACAGACAGCTATCCTTATTTCAGAGAGAGAGAGAGAGAGAGAGAGGGGGGGGGTGTCTACTTCAATGTCATACAAATGATGCAGGTATAGGCTGAATGTGTACAGACCAGAAAAAGACCAAGCGTTGTTTAAAACTGGTCTTAAAGTGGTAATAAATTGGTATTTCTTTTCATAATATTTACGATGTTATAGTTAATTTTCGATCATTTGGTATATTTTTCAAATATTTGTTATTACAAAAAATATACCAAATGATCGGAAATTAACTATAACATCTTGAACATTTATTCACAGTGGTCGACAACCCTTTAACGTCTACAAAATTCAGTAATTAGATAATTTGGCGCTTATAGAATAAATTATAAACAGCGCCCATTTAGGTACATTTAAAACATGGAAAACTTTGTGAGCATTAAAAGAAAATTTTCAAAATACCCGTATAATTGTCTTGCAATACTGCAAAAACTTCAAAAAATAAAATGATCACATTTGAATAAATATAAATAATTAAAATGATAAAATCAAATAAGCAATAATTATTTTTCTCAAAAACTGTTCACATGTGTAACATTCAGTAGTTTTTTATTTAAACTAAATAATGTGATATTTTTGAACTGAAGATAAGGTGTTCTTAGCACCTCTATGCTTTTAAAGAAACAGCTGAATACAGTACTACCAGTTTCTATCTTTTTTTTAAATTTGTCTTTGGTGCACTAAATAAAAAATATTGGAAAAAAATGATTGAACCCCTAATAGCATGGAACGTTCTGCGGGCACCTTCGGAACGTTCCCGGAACGTGTAAAATGTCTGCCCCATGGGAACGTTCCACTGGGACCTGAGGGGAACCTCCCATTATTGTTATTTTTAACAATTATCTCGTAAAACATAAGAGATAGGTACGAATGGATGTTATTTTTTAGTTTTGAGTACCGCATACACTACACTATAATATGATATCCGTATCATAAACTGAAATCAATTTTGACCAACGGCCATACCACGCTGAAAAAACCAGTTCTCGTCCGATCATTGAAGTTAAGCAGCGTTGGGCGCGGTTTGTACTTGGATGGGTGACCAGAAAAAAAAACACTTTTGGTTTTCTTAGGAGTGAAGGGCAAATAACGGTAGTTTATGCGATTGTAGAAGCCAGATTTTTTTTTTAATTTCAAACAATATTTAGAGGTGGCCCATCGTCTTTGAAAGTTGTCATTGCAAAAGTTGACAATTTCGGTAAGTGAAGAGTCGATCGTAAAGGTGCAACCTCAGCTCTTTTCATCGATGTGACTTCATAACAGGATTAGTTAGCGTCCCCTGAATTATTATTATTCACTTTTCTGAAAAAGGGAAATATGACTGAAGAACGCTTGCCGAGAAAGGCGGTGCACACGAACTGCGCCAGTGGTCAGAGTTTTACCTGCTAGCCCGAGGGCCCTGTTCCTTCGCTGACTGAACTGCGCCATTGGTCAAAATACAATACATATCCGACTAATGGGTGCTCCTCCTACTTTTTCCAGGATAATATTAAAATAAATTGACCCTGTCCTTTGTACTTGATGATACATAAAATACCGAGATATGAATTCTCTCAATTATGCAATTAGTAATTTAGAAATATTATATTCAAAATCTACGATTTTTGGCGACTCCAAAGAATATTTTATTCGCCCTAATAAGTTTAAATTTCGATGAAGAATCCTGCTACTTCCCTTTCGTAATATTATCGAAATTTTTCCAATGTATTTTTACCAGCAGAGGAAACCCTCAACCTCAAGTACCTTCTAAAGTTGTTTTTTGAAACCAAGGGTGCATATTATACATGAGCTATCGCCTACAGAACTTTAAACGAAATGTTGGAAAAAATTGGAAAGACCTGCAAAAAGATAAAAAATTGACATATATACGGAAATATTAAAACTATGAAAATAATATCTTTGTGAAGAATATTTTGTTAACGCTCGAGTTAAACGATTTCATCAATCGGCACCAAATCAATTAATAATAACAATGTTTTTATATTGATATTATTTACATATTTGTATGATAATATTAATAATGACATAATTTATATATGATATATGATATGACTCTGAAGCTACACGGAGAGATGTGGTGAGGAAACAAAAATTTATTGCTTTCAAAATTGAGAAATATAAAAAGAGCGAATTTGAATCGAGGCTCTGCTTTCTTAAGTGTATCTCTTTTTACGCTAGTTGCCGACCGCATTAAACTGATATAAAGAGCAATTCCGTGTCAAATCATCTGAAGAATTTCATGTATTATTTATTATGTATTGAAAGAAAAATCCTGAAATAATGTTTGAAAAATTCAAAATACTTAGGAGATATTCAAAATTGTACATTTTGGTCTTTTTAAGGTGATTTAATATGAAATTGCTCTATAGGAAATTCTCCAGAAACCTTTTGTTACTTCTTTAGATAATCGGAAGAATATTGCTTTAGTACCGCTTACTTGATTATTTTTCTTATTATAATAATCGCTAGGTATGAGTCTACTATCACAAAAATAACAAAAAATATAAATAAAATATATACGTCACTGGAAAAAAATATTTTTGAAAAGTATTTTTTAGATTGCAGTGTAGTCTGACAAATTAGAAAAAAAGTGTTTTAAATATTTGGGGAAAAAAATGTTTTCTACTACATTGTCATTGTTTTTTCATCAATTGTACTTCGTTAAAATAAAATCATGTTTGAATTTTACTGCAATATTTATCAATACTTGTCAATGAAATTATATAAAATAAAAAATTTTGATTAAATAATTTTTATAATTTCACAACTGAGATATTAACCAATGAATAAAACTTCCAATTGTAAAACTGCATACCTACAAGGCATTATGTACTTCTCACAGATTTAATAAAACTCACAGATGAGGGCCACCATTGTGTGCCGAAACGTTCGAAACAACTTAATTAGTTTCAATTCACCTGACCCTAAAGCCAACAACGTTGGAATTATCTAACACTGTACTTTTAAGTTTTTTTAACATTTAAAAAACATCAAAAATATAGTTTCAAGGTATTTATGTGTATGATGAAACTGAAAAATTCAAAATCTATGATGTAACATTTGATTTAAATAATAGTTTTGAAAAACAAAACTTACCACAAACGGTTGATTTTTGCTAGCTCTATTAAAAATTTCAGCTTCACTTTATGCGTTGATCCTGTAATATGACAAACTTCACTCGATTCAAATATTTATCTTCTTCAGTATTCTTCTGTATTTGTTGAAACTTTGTCTTTTGTGGTAGACATTTAATCTTCTTGGTTAAAAATTCATCTTTTGGGTTAAAAATTCAACTATTGGGTCTTCAAGAATAGTTTTATAATGTACAGAAATCTGACATTCTTTGTCACTGCCATTTAACTAAAACTGAAATTCTTTTTGTTTTAGAGAAGGACTATTTTTATTTGACAATTCTCCTACGCATCATTTTCTCATTCTTACCACTGATAATATTTATATGTTTAATACAGAAAAATAAAAAAATATATTGCAATTTTAATTTCTAGCTAGAACATATAGTAAAGAAACAGGAAATAAAATTTAAATCACACATTGTTTTTCATTGGAGGAGTATTTGTATTTCAAGATTCCTTGCCCATTGTGCTGTTTTCATGGGAGGAGCACCTGGAAATACCTCTGGCGCAGTTCGTGCTAGCTGAAAACTACCTACTTTTAGACCCTTTACCGACTGGCGCAGTTCAGGTTTCAGTTTGGCAGGGTGGTTGACCACTGGCGCAATTCGAGTGCGCCCGAGAAAGGGTCTGCTTTATGAGTTTATGGTGTCAAGACCCACTGTGATCGACTTTTATGGCCGAGCTGATGAGCGCTCCGCCCCGAAAATTGAACAGCTTAAGTCGTAGACCTGTCAAATTTCAAAAAATGTTTTTATGTGGATTCTGAGAACCTCAAGAACAACATATTAAAAGTTCAAATTAAAAAGTGGATAACTTCGTGGTTAAAATCTTAAATGAAAAAAAGTTGAGTTTGCCCATGTTAATTACATAAGAACTTCAAAGACGATGGGCCACCTCTAAATATTGTTTAAAATTTAAAAAAAATCTGGCTTCTACAATCGCATAAACTACCGTTATTTGCCCTTCATTCCTAAGAAAACCAAAAGTATTTTTTTCTGGTCACTCTAGTGACCATTCGAGAATACTGCGTGCTGTTGGCCCGTCGTGAGTGTGGTGAGCCCACGCTTGTAGTTATTTACTACAAGAAACTATCCACCTAGAAACACTACCCGAATCGGATAGTGTCACGCCTACCCTGAATGGGAAATGGCTTAATGGTATAATGGTATACTTGCGGTTCACGTGATATTTATTGATAATGATAACAATAAGTTGTCGTTGCCAAAAGTGCGCTTCACGGAAGTTAGAAAGGAGAACAAAATAAATTCTCGCCGAGAACCAGGGTTGGTCAGTTACGCGTAACTCGAGTATTTTCTACGTATAATACGTTTTTGACGTAATATACGTCAAAAACCGTCGAAATCAGTAGAAAACTGTAGAAAACTCCTTTAAGTTACGTTTTCAAGGTGGCCGACTTGTAAAATATGGCTCTCCTATAAAGGCCTGTAGAATAAATGTGTCATGCCATTTGAAGACGGCCGAGTGGCGGCGCTGGCTGTACTTTTAGGCCGACAATTATTCAAATGCATGGGGAAAATACAAATTTAATTTATTTAATTATTAAAATACGTTTTTTGCATATATTTATCTCGGAAAAATATTTTGTAGTATATTAAATATCCAATAAATTAATAAATACTAATGAAAAGTGACGAAAACATTATTTTGATGATTAAATACGAATACACTTTTCACAGAGTACCAATAATAATTCTTCAAAGTGAACATTAAATTTTTAGCATTGATATATGTAAATATTGTGAACTGTGAAAATAGTCAATATCAAATGAATCTTATTTTTATTGACATTTATAATGATTATTGAAAATTAAAATTAACGCTTAATTGAACTAAATTATAACAATTTATATATTTTTTTTAAAGCTAGAAAATAATATATTTTGTTTCGTTATAAGACGTTTATAAAAATTAATTATAATGATAAAAAATATCTATTGTTACAAATATGTCGAATATTTCTAACGATTTATATTATAAAGAATAGAATTTATAGAATAAACAAATATTGATAAAGTTGTAGAATAAAAAAGTGTATTTATTGTGAACAATATATAATTAGGAATTAACAGAGAATAAATAAAAATACATAATTATAAACGAATAAATACTACCATTTGGAATACGGTATGTACATAAAATTAAAAAACATTTATTTAAATTTTTGATCGCCCAACAGTACTTTTTTCATTTCATTTCACTCAAACTAAATAAAAAATGTTCATTTAACAACGAAGTTTAATTTTTTTGTCTAACTTTTCAGTGATACCATTTATTTTAAGACTTTCAATTTCATTACAAAAAAAGGTCATAAATCAATGTAATAACTAACTAAAAATAATTTCTAGTGGGTTAGAGCAAGACCAAGACAAATTTTTTTACAATGTTATAAACAAACTAATGAACAAGAGTAATTTTTTCGTGATTCGCAACGATTGGGTATTTAAAATCAATAGCCTTTGTGTGAAATATGACACATATTAATGTTCGCTTACAATAAGTTAAGAATAGTTGCTGTTTGCAAACAGCCAAATAATTATTGTCCGATCATTTTACACATTGCAAATTTTAAAAGTCGCAAAAATAAATTTAAAAAAATATGTGCTTGTAGAGAATGAGAAAACGGAACATTTTTCCGGACAGTTTTTTTTGTGTTCAATAATTATTCTTAATAGGGAAAATAAAAAACTGAAAAATTTGTAACTCTAAAATCAATAATAAAGAAATAAATATTGATAAAGTTGGAGAATAAAAGAGCGCATATGTGAACAATATTCAATTTGGAATAAATAAAGAATAAATATACATAATATTAAACGAATAAATACTACCATTTCGAAAATTGTATTTACATAAAATTTAAAAACATTAAAACAAATTTATTTACATTTGCGAATTTAAGCAATTCAAGTTGTAGCAAGCTTTGCCCACTTTTTTTGCTACAATTTAGTCTTCTTTAGATCAGCAATTTTCACTTTAGAAAATTGCCGCATTCGGTTTTCCGAGTAATATTGAATCAAATAAGCTAACACGTCTTTAGCACTCTTTTTAGCAATTCGCGTAAACAGAATTGCATCCAAAAACAACATACTTATACCCCATTATTCTCGTTCATCACAAAAAAAATTGATACAATTTCAGTCTAAAAGCCTTAAAACTTAAATTCTGAGGCAAAAAAATGTTAAAAGTCCGTTTTTATAATATAAAAAGCACCAAATTTCACATTTTTGACGCTTTCCCCATGCATTTGAATAATTTTCGGCCTAAAAATACAGCCAGCGCCACCCTCGGCCATACTCAACATTTCCGTCACTTTCGTTTCAGAGTGTCACGCGGCTTAGCCCTATCCGACTACTGAGAAAAGTAGTTGTCGCTTACAAGTTCCACTTCACGGGTGAACTAATCCGTCTGGCGGCGCGTCGATCGTCCTGTTCCAGAAAAGCATTGGTCTTATGGAAAAGTTAATAATTAATATTAAATAAAAACATTCCCGATCATTTCAGTTTGCAAAATTAAGACCAACAACTCTTTGATGGGTAATTGATATTTGAAAAATATAAAAGTCATTGAAATATAAAAGGATTATTGAAAAAACATTGTTTTAAAAGTGCTGTATATCGCAGTATTCTCAAAATTTCATATAATGCAAGCAACATTTAAAAACGTTAAACAATTTATATTCATAATATTTTGATTTATTTTAATGGCACTTTAATATAAAATTATTAAAATTATAACTTTACATATGTTTGTTAATAACAATAGGTATTTAACATGTGGAAGTAAGTATGTGTTTTTTGATGAAATGTTTAATAGGTACTATATATTAAGAATAACATTTATTAATAACAAATATACATTAATTTTATAATAAATTTGTATAATAAAAATAATAATTTTAATAATTCAATTTTTAAGAACGAGAAAATTTTTTTGGCTAAATATAACAAGCCAATTAAAATTTTTGTGTAGAAATATTTCTATAATTCAAACACATTTTTTTTGTATCATATTTTGTTATCAAGGAATAAAATAAACTTTCTTTTACAAAATATACGTTGAAAAAGAGGGGGGGGGGAGATGAATGAATTAAACGAATAATTAAATATTCGCAAAATCAACAAAGTCAGTATATTTTTCTAAAATGCACAACTAAATAACATACAATATTAGTACTATCATACATAACAATTTTTAGTGCAAATGCATAAGTGACACCTTCAAGGCATACAGATATTATTACCATGTTACTTTACAAAACTTACAAGTTGATAGGATCAGGTAAGGAACTTAAGGTAAGCAACAAATAGCAAATCCTAATATTATAATTAATAATAACCTAATAGTAACCTAATCGAGATATTCATCGTTTTCTTTTGGATTTTGATAGCGTTTATTGTCTTACTTTGAAACCCATCGAAAAATATAAAAAAGCTTCAAAATTAATAAAATGGCGGTGGCTCTTCTACAAAATATGAAAAGGTGCTTTAAAACAAAATCCACACTTATATTTTTTGCCAATTTTTTGTTGAATGTTTAGTTTCATAATAAAGATATTTTGTGGGTTTTATGCGGTCTAAATAACTTTTGTCGCCAGCAGCATTTTTTTTATATAATCAAATTTTCTAATTTTTCTTGTAAACAACGACAGATATGAAAAAATTTTGAGATAAAACTTTGTACGTCTAAGAAAGTTCTATGCAAATAGCCCGTTGCTCTTTTACGATATTTTGCATCATTTGCGAGAATAATTCAACAATTAAATTTTTAGGAAAAAAATAATTATCCCATCCTCAAGAATGGTTTAGCCCGCATAAAGCTGATATGATGCCTTTCTTCTATTAGCAGAAACTTTGTTTAAATATTGGGAAGAATGAAAAGGTGCCGTTTTCCAGAAAATCTTTTATTCATTTCATAAAATTTTGAGGACATGAAAAAAATATTTTCTGGAAAATCCCAGGTTTTTATTTTTCGCAATCTTTTTGAAAAGTTTCTGCAAAAATATCGCAAAAGAGCAAGGGGCTATTTGCATAGAAATTTTTTAGACGTACAAAGTTTTATCTCAACATTTTTTCATATCCAATATCCATAGCCATTTTATTAATTTTAAACCTTTTTTATATTTTTCTGTGGATTTCAAAATAAGATAATAAACGCTATCAAAACAAGAATAAAACGATAAATATCTCAATTAGGTCAAAAATTATTGAGGATTATAAAGAATTCGGAGTTTTTGAAAAACAAAGCACAAAATCCAAATAGAACTTCGTAGACATCTTTTTTTGCAAATTGGAAACATACATATCGCCTAATTTTCTCTAAAAAACAACGCATATTTTCCAACATACATTTTTTGAAGCAATTAAGAATTAGTTTTTATAATTTAATAAATAATTCTTGTTTAGGTTCTATAAAATTGCTTATAACAATAAACTCTTACATTACTTTTGCATAAAGACAAAACACTGACATTTCCTGTTCTGTTAACTTATGTGTGTAACAATTTTTTTTTAATTTTTAATTTGACTTCTATTTAAATTATTCTTTGATAATATGTGAAGTATAAAAGTTCTAAAACATATACATACCGACGTCATAACCTTGCCATCGGGATCCTTCAATTCGTGTGTCCTGACAATTTGTTCGGGTAAAAAATGTACCTCACAAACAACTTAACTACTATACTTAAGTATAAGGCTGCCGAGGAATTGCTTTTTCCCATTCGAGGAGACGATCTGAATCTGAAGGAACTGAAAGAAGAGTTCGCTTTTCTGTGCAGGATTTGTACCCCGAATTACAGAAGGGCACTATACACGACCTGCCCTTGTAACGACCCATATTCAACTGGTCAGAAGATTCATGAAAACACACTACATCTCACTATTAACACCAAAAGCCATAACAATAAGTTAAGAACCGCTATTTTATTATTTTAAGAGTTTTGACACATAAGACTCAACGTTTTTCTGGAACAGGACGAATGAGGCGCTATCTGGTGGCTAGCGGATGAGTTCACCCGTCATGTGGAACTTGTAAGCGACAACGGCTGCTGTACAAAAAGTCGGGCGGTCGGATAGGGCTGACGCGGCTGGTGTTGACAAGTACATAACCTCACTTTTGAAATATAATAATTATTAATAATTCTGTTGAATGCGTTATAGTAATTGAAAATAATAATTATGCCTGGGATGGTAAGAAATACCCAACATCATAATGCAGTCCCATGGAAGAATTTGTTCTTTGAGCGGAAGAAGGAAGGACAGAAAACTTTCGCAAAGTGTCTTCTGCGACAAGATGTTAAAAAATACTAGTTTAAAACGTCTAGAAAGCCACAGGTATGTAAATAATTGTTGATTCTTTCGATAATAATTATTCTGGATCACATTGAATAATATTATATATGTCATTATGCAGGGTCTCCCTAATTATAACCTAAAACTGCTTAAACATTTATTCAAATTCAAGGAATCTTTAAATATTGGCATTTGGCGCGAGATTCACGAGCGAACATGGCGACCACGACCCACAAGAAAAATAGGTTATGAGAAGTCGCATTTTTCGTTATGGACGCATGCGCACTGAAAGTTTCCATTCGGACGTAATATACGTCAAATCACGTAGAAAACTAGAGATTTAAGAGACGTAGTAATATACGCGTAGAAAACCACGTATATAATACGTAGAGTATTATACATTACCAACCGTGTCGAGAACGAAAGTCGGGTAAGTTACCCGGTAACTTACCAATCTTACCGTACGTAACCAGGGTAATTTACCCGACTCAAACCCAGGGATGGGTACGTATATTACATGGTTTTCGACATGTATATACATATTTTCGATATGTATATCGTGCACATGCGCAGAGCTGTTTTCGCAGTCACGTGTTACACCCACTCCCCTATGTTATATTTTGACATCTCGATGCATATGTAGGTTATGTTCGTTCAATACACATGTTCAAAACTTCCAACGCGTGTTGACATCGTTGACATAGCAAACGCCAGTGTGCATGTGCATGATCTTGCTTTTAAGTTTTCATTCGTGGCAAGCATTAACGAATTCTTGGCCGTTGCTCGTCTCACTCACCACTTACAGGGATACTACTCCTTACTATTCCTTCGTGATTACTACGAATATTACGTCCTTAGGGTGCTTTTACATCTCTGCATGCATGCACGCGCGTACGCATGCGTTTGCAAGCGGTCATTCCAACCTCCGATAAATCTAGTAATATTATAGTAATTCTATAGTAATATTTTACATTAGTAGAAAATTACCGCTTGCAAATGAATGTGTACGCGCGTGCATGCATGCAGAGGTGTAAAAGCACCCTTAGTTTTCTACAATGGCGTTTACGACAATTCGCTCTGAGCTCGCTCTGAGCTTGAAGGGGTGCTCAACCTCTTTTTAGGATATAATCTGACGGCTATGCTGTCTCATAAATTTCATTGGTTGAAATTGAAAATATACTTCTGTAAAATGTCGCAGTGTGAAATGAGCCGTAAATTTCAATGGTAATTTCAGAATGGTTGAGTTTTGTTTTTCGTTTTCTTGTAAAGAGTGTGTTGGAAAACATGTTTCTGTCAATTTCTGCTCTGAAAAAGTGCTCTGGCTTTTTTAACAGAGCGAAATCACAGAGCAGTAGTGTAAAGGTGATTTTGCACCTCTGCATGCATGCACGCGCGCATTCGCAAGCGTACTAGATTTATCAGAGGTTGGAATGACTGCTTGTAAATGCATGCGTACGCACATGCATGCATGCACAGGTGTAAAAGCACCTTCACAACACGGATATCTCTGGCATGCGCAGTAGTCATTCCTGGGTATTTTTAGGTTATGTAACGTCATGGGTCAATCTAAAAATACACAGGAATCACTACTGTGCATGCAATGGAAGAAAGTGTCGAAATGTTGAATCAAGGGATGTTGAATCGATTGCTAATCTTTTAACTAAATTACATTCACTGATCTCGATACTTGCCGGTTTTCTTTTGCTTTAACCGTTTTGACAATACTAAGCTATTGTTGGTGCACGGGGCTACTGCGCATGAGTTTGGGGGGGGGGTTGACAACTCCATCTTTGATTCTTATGGTGGACTCCCATCGTCGATGAAAGCAGAAACTCATGAGAGTGAAAGAGATAAATTGATCTATCCGTCTCTTTCACTCTCATGAGTTTCAATTTTCATCCACTGCTTTCATCTGCCATGAGAGTCCACCATTAATCCGCATTCATATATCACGAAAATGAAAATGGAGAAAATGGTTGAGCACCCCATCGAGCTCAGAGCGAGATCAGAGCGAATTGTCGTAAACGCCACAAATGTGACCGTCCGCGAAGAAAGGGACCTAATGCGGAAAAAATCGTTTTTCATTTTCTTACGACAATCGATAGTTTCTGAGTTACTCTTTCATTTCCAATCATCAGAAATTTTTTAAGTTAATTACTTTTCTTGTTATTAAGCTACAAACATAGGCATGATAAGCGTACGCGGAGACCGAACGAGAGGCCTACGAAAACCAGCCCCACCACTTACCACTACAGCTGTACGCGACGTGTCCGTGAGCTCCACTGGCTCGTGCCTAAAAGTGTAGTGGTAAGTAGAGGGGGTGCTTTTCGTAGACGCGCCCCCACTACTCAAATGCTAGCTTGCGGGCTCTGCTACGAGCGCCCGTCCTGTAAAATTCAGCTTTGACACATTAGGTCCCTTTCTTCGCGGACGGTCACAAATGTATTTTACATTTGATCACGTGACTATATGGGCGGGATTTTTGAATTTGTTATTCTAACATTACCCAATTGCCTTACAGAAATAAACAATATTGAGCAATTAATTAATGATTCGTCATTATTTATCAATTTCCTAAACAAATTATTTTTTTAAATAATAATATACGTGTTTATGGTAGTTCATAATCTTCAACGTTTTCGAGCATGTGGAACACGAGTATAAGTCTGGTATAAGTACGACAACATGGTATCCTAAGTAAACTAATCCTTGTTATTTACTTTTATTTTTATACGCTTAAAATTTATATCTTTCCATGGGATATTGACTATTCTTGATTTATTTTTGTTCAGCATCATTTTAGAAAATATTTAATGATCCAGGAACAGTGCTAAAGATTTCAGGTCTTCAGGTACACATAAGCATAATTAAAAAACTGAGGTCATATTATGCTCTATCCCAGTGGTCGGCAAACTACTGCCGCGCGGCAGCCGTAGCTGCCGTGGCGGGTCGAGTCAAAATCTCGCGGCAGTACCTGGTGCCGCCATAAAGGTCCAACCCGCCACGGATCCTTCTTTTGTTAAGCGGTTCGAGTAGCGGGGATTAAAATTCAAAACTAAAAATTCTTAACTTTCAAAATTAGCAATTTGAAAATTTGAAATTCGAAATCTGTGGATTTTCGCGATCAAAAAGAATCTAAGAAACGTCTCAAAACCCAAAAATTCAATGAACAATAACACTTTTAGTTTATATTCAATTTTCATGATTAGAAACGTGTTAATTTCCAAAATTAGCGTAGAATGGCATTGTATAAGCTTATAAAATTCTTTTACTATTCGATCTTCTTATAAAGAAAATATAAAATTACTTTTCATACAGGAATACAAAAAAAACATTTTTAGTAAAAAATGAGGAATTTGAAACAACGAAATTTAAAATTTGTTATTTTTACGACTACATGAAAATCTACAATCTTTTCTTAAGAGAATAAAAATCAATTAACGATAAATACCTAATTTTGGAATTTATTTTTCATTGTAAGAACATTTTTAATTTACAAACTGAGTGTCCAATGGCATTTTATTGAGTAATTTTAATATTCGATACTTTTGTATGGAAAATATAAAATATTTCTCATACTTTTCGCATGCGAATGTGAAGACAAGATTTTCAGTTTTAAAATTGACAATTTGAAACTTTGAAATTCAAACTCTGTGCTTTTTATGATTGCAAGTACCTGTAATTAATAATATGATTGATCCGATAGGGCGAAAATGGAAAAAAGGAGAGGATAACCCAAGAAAGAAAGAAGGGGGTGCAAAGTATTAACAAAGTGCATGCAATATTCAAACATTGTACTCTAAATATGAATTATTTTACAATGACCCAATGAGAAACGAAGTCAGTCACTGATTCACTCACCTATAGTTCTTAATTAATTGCAATATTTGAACTTATACTTCAAATCTGAATTAGTTAAAAATTGTAAATAAAATAGAAAATGAGTCAGTGATTCAGTCACCTAGTATTTAATTAATTATTAGTTAAACTGCCATTTGTTAAATTTTCTTAAAAATTTAATATTTAGAGAGTATGATCAAAAAAAATTAAACGCGTCAATGAATCCAGACATTAAGAAATTAGTTAGCGCAAAACAGGGACATCCCTCGCATTAATTTCGTATGTGACGCATTTGATCTCTTTTTACGTTTCAGTTTTAGATTCGAAATGCTTCATATTTTTCAATATTTGTGTCTAAATTTTCTTTTGTTACTTGTTTTCAGGTTTTTTAAATCCCCTTTTTATTAACGGAGAGACAGTAGAGCTGCAGGTAAATATTATATATAATAATTTGATTTTATTATATATGAAACTTACCAGCATGGTTGTGTCTCACTAGAGAGAGCGAAGGAAGGGGCTCTCTTACTTTCAAATATAGGTCTGAAAAAATGAACAGAAGAATAGCGCACTTCAATAAATTGGATTGATTGATAATATTAGTCAATTTTTTAAGTTAGTTTAAAAGTAACCGTTAATAACATTTTTAATATTCCAAAACATTGACTTTTAATTTCCCAAGAACAACTTTAGATGTGTGTAATCGCAAAAAAGTCACAGGTTCCGAATTTAAAACTTTTAAGTCGCTAATGTAAGAATTAAAAAAAAATTGATTGTTAACTTTTTATTCCCATTGAGTAGTCCGTCTCCCAATGAACCCCGGCCGAGAAAAGCTAATACAACCGAACCCTACGCAGGAGAACCATAGCGTTGACGAACAAAGTTCGGCAGGCGAAAAAAATTTCTTGGGCCAATCCTGCCCTGACCAGCAGTGGGACTCCGATACCATGTCGAAAGTCGAAAATCGAACGGACCTCTTTTTCTAACGTGTGGAGATAGAAAGAGAAATTCGTTCGATTTTCGACTTCGAAACAGCATCGGAGTCCCACTGCTGAAAAGCGAGCAAAAAGTTTGCCGACCACTGCTCATCCGAGCCACGAGCGTCTCATTGCACACAAGATGCCGTGCAGAAGATCCACCCAGTCGACCCCAATGCGCACGCGCTCTGCAGCCGTAGAGCGTGCTGGACCGCGCGTTATTTTCAAATTTGTCAGACTGCTCCTTGCCCCTTATGATAGGCAACATGGCAAAATTTTATTCAGGTAATAGCAAAATAGCAAACTCAAATACCCGACCGCTGTTATGTCATATGATTGATCTCATGTTGAAGAAATATGTATATTTTAATTTATAAAAAAAAATATATATATAATTATAATTATATAAAATAAATAATAACTAGATAAAAACCACAGAATTAATATAATGTCTTTGCTGAGATTATTTTTTATTTCTATACATAATACATTGCCAACGGCGATACCACGCTGAAAACACCAGTTCTCGTAAGATCACTGAAGTTAAGCATTGTTGGGCGCGGTTAGTACTTGGATGGGTAACCGTTCAGGAATACCTGCGTGCTGTTGGCCCGTCGTGGGTGTGGTGGGCCCACATTGGCAGTAAATATCCACCTAGAAACACTACCCGAATCGGGTAGTGAGGCAATGAACTTTCTAGTTCGAACTGATAATCTATGTATGTATGTATGTATGTATGTATACATAATACATTTTCATACATATTTGTATAATTTTACAATTTAATAATCGGAAGATTGTCGGTGTTAGAATAATAATTAATTATTTCTGAGCGTATGAATGATCTAAATCTATCCTTAATGTAGGACCTGCAGGACTATTTAATTTGTTATAATGAGCGTTGCGATTGTTATGTCGTATGATTGATCTCATGTTGAAGAAATGTTTATATTTTAATTTATACAAATAAAAATAGAACTTTATCATTCGCACGCGCTTTGCAGCCGTAGACCGCGCTGGACCGCACGTTATTTTCAAATTTGTCAGACATCATCATCCCTTTCCACTTTAAATGTTATAGTGGTGGTGAAGGTAAATGAGAGTAAATGCTACAAATAGGGCATAACATTTTAGAATTAATTGATCTTAGATCAATCTTAGATCATAGATCTTAATCTTAAGATCATTTGCTAATGAACTGGCAAGCAGGTATAAAGTTTCCAGTCTTCAAGTGTTTTATTAATACTGTGCTATGGAAATGTGTGAAATATGTGGAAAAAGTTTCAGCAGACGATCCAATTTACATAAACATAGAAAAAGTGTACACAAATTTTAAAATGTAGTAAAAGAAACTCAACACTTATTCCATATTTGTAAAAAAGGTTTTCAACACACATAGGCGTTGAATAGGCACAACAGAGATTTCCACGGAAAATATGGACCTCAGTGTGACGTGAAAGTATTTTTTTCGACTTTTTTTCAAAATTATTTTCAAGATTCTTATTCGAATATTCATTTATAATATATTATGCATTGTTCCTTTATAGATGCAATGCAATATTTTCAAATCAGAAATTGCTGCATAATCACATACGAATGGTGCACGATGTACCTATTGCTGAAAATTCTCCACCTCGAAAAAAAGAAGAAAAAATAGACTGTCAAATTTGCGACAAATCATTTTGTACTAAATCCGTGATGTTCAGGCACATGAGGAATGTGCATCTCAAGGATCCATCTATAAGTACGGATACTGGAAGTTTGGAATGTCCTTTGTGTGCAGAACTCTTCAGAAATTTCGACATCCTTTATCAACATCTGAATGAAGTTCATAAAATCGAAGAAGAAGTAGAATATCTGAAGTTTTCCACTCTTGAAGGTATGTTTTTAGTCCTTCAATTTCGCTAGAGTTTTAATTTCAGAATACATTCAAACTAAATAAAACATTTAAAGTTTAGAGAAGAATAAAAAAACAGTGGTGGCTTCCTCATTTAGACAGCAATGGAACTTTCAAATTCAGACAATAAACTTTCGTCTGGGAAAGTTTGAAACTGTATTGTCCTATATTAATGAATTTCTTGTTGTTCTTGAATCACTTGTTAAGTTAAAGTGTGTTATTCGATATTTTTTTCTAATTTTTTAAACATATTACATAAACCGTATACTATACATTCGTGCGTATATTCAAATGTACTTTTTTATATCATGGGAAAATTCAAATAAAAAAGACGGCAAATTATAATTTGAGGAGAAAAATAATTTTTAATACAAAATAAAAATTTCGAATAACTTTTCATTTTTAAAGTTCCTTTGTTTATTTGTTTTAAAGTTATATAAATATAATTTTCCTAGGTTTCTCGAGAAAGTTCAAAAAGATTTTTCAAGATTTCATGTATGTCGAAAAAGTATCTAGAAAATTTCTAAACAATTTTTTTTCTCATTTTACAGGATTTTGCATAATTTTAGGAATAATTTGAGTCAGTTTAAAAGATATTTGGAACTCATTCACGCTTGGAAAAAATTAAATAATATATTATAAATTTTCGGAAATCTTTCAAAGTTTAAAAATATTTTTATTTTCTTCTGGATTCGTTTTTAACAATTTAGGAAATTCCAAAACTTTCAAAAATCTACTTTTTGTTCTAAGTTTTTGAAATTTAAAAAAAATAAGTTTTCAAAATAAACAATCAATTTAAATTTTCCATGGCATCTTAAGAAAAAAATTTCATTATCGTAAAACCTTTCAAAATCCGTAGAAAGATCTATTTTTAAAGAAAAATGTAGTCAACTTTTCATTGAGAATAAATTTGCAATAAAAAAAAAAAACGAATTTTCTACAAAACATTTTTATTTTGTACAGAATTGTTGAATTTTATACCAAATTGTTAAATTTTATACCATATTGTTAAATTTTTAAGCCAAAAATAAGAATTTTCTATAAAACAGTAGAATTTTCAACTTAAAAAAAATATAAATTTTCAACGAAAAAAGACGAATTATGAACAAATCACATAAAATTTTTAATAAATAGTTTGAACAATGGATGCGATATTAGTCCAAATTTTATTTGATTAATTTTCAGTTTATATTTTTTTCGTTTCTACAAAATTTTAACTAATTATTTGCATTTTTAAATTGAAAGGTCACTTTTGAAACAAAAATGGAGTATTTAAATCTTTATTGAAGTGAATAAGTTTTCTATTAAAAAAGGGAGTTTTATTACAAAACAATTTAATTCTGTACTAAAGTGTACTAATAATATAATAATATATATAATGCCCCGTATACTATACAAGCATGCGTATATTCAAATGTACATTTTTATATCATGGGGAAATTCTGGATCTACCAAACCATGAATTTTTTTTTTTTAATTTAACTAAAAAATTAAATTTGACAGAATTCAACTCTTGGAAGAGAGATATGGAAAAACAACAAGCTGCTCACTTCGTTAAGCGGAGCAGTACAAACAACAAATTGTAATTTCGCTGCAACAGATCGGGAGAGGCCAGAGTATCCCATTAAGAAGGCTTGAATTTAAAACAATTGTGAAATTCCGATTTCAGCGTGAAAATGAACATTTTTCTATCTTATTTAAAGCCTGATTCTTCCATCGACCTCCAATCCGCAAGAGAGTAATACATTTTCCAACAATTTAATTCCCGGCAGTTCCCATAGCGATAACAACTAATCTCGAAATTATTTTGGGTTCCAGAAACAGGATAAAATTTACATTTACTTGATTCCTTCCAGTACCTTCACAAAATATCTCTAATTAATTGTCTTTAATTTCGTAAAGTAGGATACATTTCAAATTTATTTAAATCCTTCCATTTCTTTCAGAAAATATTTATATTAAATTGTTTTTAATACCGCAAAGTAGAATTTATTTTTTTATTTAATTCTCTCTAATACCTTCAGAATCAATCTTTATGATATTGTTCCGAATTCCAAAATGTAGCATATATTTCAAATGAATTTAATTCCCACTGGTACCTTCAGAAAATATCTGTTATAAATAAACTCATAATATCTAAAACTTACTAATATCTGTTAAAAAGAATATCTGTTAATAAAAATATAAATAAATATAATATACTTTTTAAAGATATAAGCTATAAATAAAGTGAAAAAGGTGGTTAAAATTAATATTTTTAAGGACTGTAATGATAATTACATAAATCTTTAAGTGATCAAAGATTGTTAAAAATGGCTACTGTTGAATGTATACATTTTATTAAGTAGTAAATGAATAAATAATTGAGTAGATAGTCAATTGATGGATAATAATTAGGTTATACCATAAGAAATCCTATTATTATTTATATATCAATAAAAAACATATAGGTTGCATTCAAATAAAATTGTCATCAAATATTCTACAATAATTTTTAGTATATCAGTATTGAACTGTAAATATTCTTGTAGATTTTGAATGTGGGTACAGAGAAAAAGGAGAATGTAATCTTTCGAGCGATTTGAGAGTAATATTTACCTGCAACGAAAATTAATTTCACGTGTTAAGATTTACCCACCACATGGGAAATGGTTACCATGTCAACTCAATTGAATCTTTTTTTGTTTTGTTGCGAAAAAATTCAACTTTATCTACTTGAAAATGATCCGCAACGAAAATTTTTCAAGGTGCATTGAAGGGGATTGATTTTTTCTCATTTCTATTTCTCCGACGGTTTAGGAGACGACTGGAAAAATCATGTATTCAAGTGAATTACATTTTTTAATCCCGATCAATGCAAGCCTTCTTACTGGGATTGGATGATTCTATGCGAGTTAGAGCTGCATGGAAGACATCAGCGAAGATAAATAAATGCTGACCAGCAAGAATTACTGTCACTAATTCAGGTAATGAAATCCATGTAGAATTTCAAAAAAAAACATGTCGGGCACAAGCAATCTGTAGCTGATCTTCCACTTAACAAGGAGGAGAGAAAAATATTAGGCGAGCGTATCGAAACTGGGGTACCATTTGATAGAATTATTAGTGACATTCGAGGAAGCGTTCCAGAGAAATATTTAGGAAATTTCGGTAGACTGCATGCTTTAGAAAAAAAAGATTTACATAATATAATCACAGATTTTAATCTTTCAAAGTCCAAGTGTATGGAAAATTATGCAGAGAGTACACATCTCTGGGTCAAAGCTCAGCAAGCTTTGGACGATACAGATTGATGTGTCCTATATTATAAGCCACAAGACGAGGAAGATCCTGAAGGAATTCTGGAAAAGTCAGATTTCGTATTAGTTATAATGACTAAATACCAAAAAGAGGTCTTACTTGAGTTTGCGAATGATAAAGTTCTTCTCGACAGTACACACGGAACAAACCAGTATAATTTTCACCTTACAACTATGTTAACAATTGATCAGTTTGAATCAGGATATCCGATCGCCTTCTGCATCAGTACTAGGGTTGATAGTAACACCATGATGCAGTTTTTTAAGGCTATAAAAATTGTAGTTGGAGTTTCGGAACCAGATGTGTTCATGACGGATGATGCTCCAGTATAGTACAATGCTTGGCTATCCGTCATGAATATTCCAAAACACCATTTACATTGCACTTGGCATGTTGACAAACATTGGACCAAAAATATTCATTTAAAAGTTAAACATAAAAATAGAATGGAAGAAATTTATCACAAGTGTAGGACACTCTTAGAAGAAACTGATAAAAAAAATTCTTTAACGCTTTACATGGTTTTCTTGACATGTGCGATGCAGATCCTGAAACTGGAGATTTTGGAAGGTATTTTAGTCAGTACTATGCTTGAAATCCAGAACTGTGGGCCTACTGCTTTCGCCTCGGCTTAGGACCAACATGTTTCTAGAAGCTCTTCACAAGAAGATGAAGTATTATTATTTTAATGGTAGTCAGAACAAGAGGGTCGATAAATGTATAGATATGCTGCTACGTTTGAGTCAAAATATGATGTTCGATTGAATCATACGAATAATGAAAAATAAGCCAACTAAGAGAATGCAAATAATAATGAAAAGTCACAGGCGCAGCATAAATGATATTTCAGAATCTACGGTAATGAAAGTGTCTGAGAGTGTTTGGTGCGTTAAGTCCAGTACAGAAGGACGAGGTCCTTATAAAGTACAAGTAAATACTGAGAAAAATTGTGAGGAATGTCCTTTGATCTGTCCGGTTTGCAAAATCTGTGTGCATGAGTTCACATGTGAGTGCACTGACTATCTGATCCGTGGAAATTTTTGTAAACACGTGCATGCCTGTATGCAACTTTCAAATTTATGTGGAACATAAATTTCTGTGAAATCCTCCTCTTCATACTTTGATGAGCAATTTAATGCTCTTGTGACATCCATTCAGTCACAAGAAGCTCATGTTAGTGAAATAAACAAATTAATAAAACTAAAAAATTTGGTGGATTCTTTTTACGACATGGCATCGCATAAATCGGAGGAGGACCAAGCCTTTATTTGTAAAAAAGTAGAGCGCATAATTACTCAAGCGTCGGTGAACGAGGTCCGATAATTATTTCCAGCGAAGACAGAAAACAACACTGATTCCCCACCACCGAATTCACCACACACTGTAAAAAAAGTTGGTGTGAATTTACATCCTGCGACGATGGAAATAATTCGATCGGTGTGGCACATAGTAAATAAGCAGAATTCTGTAAAAATACATATTTTTCTTCTTAACCTGCGTCCGCCATAAAGAAATACATGCAGGACGTAAACTTTCCGTCGTCGACCGTGAAATTACGTACGGGTCGTTAATCATCACAAAAATTATCAGATGAGCCACTGTCCGAAATCTCGTTGAATTTTGTGTTCAGCTTTTATAATCGAAAAGATATTTCGAGGTTTAGTTCGCCATAAACTTTTCGGTTATTCAAATTTCAATATTTTTTTTATCTCT
>CAKNYM010051254.1:144371-164149 GCA_932195095.1 Andricus curvator | reverse complement strand
GTCACTAAACACGTTCTCACTTCCGCCACCAACATGCAAGTCCCTAGATTTCGAGGAAGGGGTTTATGTGCAGCGACTCCTACCCGACCCGGGTCAGCCACTGCCGTGCTTGATCAAAATTAAATCGTCCTAGAACGCAAGTTGAAAATTTTGACTACCCGATTCGACAATATGATCTCTCAGCAAAGTAGTTTGTTAGAGGGGCTGTTATTGTCGAATGAAGAGCAGATTGAACAACGTCACACTGTCAATCGTGACGACCCCCCCTTAAATATTCCGCGCAATAGAGGGCCTGAAGGAGGAGAAATTTTGTCGAAGATACCCGATAATAAAAATTATCCAAATCATTTTGCGGATGTCGGATCGGATTCGGAAACCATTCGGGTCGTCGTCGTCAATATCTGAATTCGGTTTTGATACACCCCTCATTTAATTCGGGAGCTTTTGCTCATTTATTGGAGGTCGTGACGCAACCGAGACTTCTAGACTCAGACCGATACACGATTCGTCGACCGATAGAAACAGAATGGATTCGGTGGAAAGGAAACTCAGGCACGTGCGTTTTGAGGATGAGGACCCAACGTTTCGGCCGAGAATTCCAACTGTGGATTCTCGATTTCCTCGCGAAAATAATTTGTCACAAAATAGAAACGTGAATGATTACGCGAAATGACGAGTAGTGAGGGAAATAGCTACCAACACATTCAAGGAAATAATCGAAGCATGAGTCGTACCCCGCTTTGTTCAAACGATTCCCGCAATTTTACATTATCCTGTCGGGATTCGAACATATCGTCTATACGGAGAACGGGTTCGTTATTCTCCTAACGTGAGGATGACTCAAGCGAAAGCGACATTCCTTCTTGAAATAATTGGAATCAAGGCCAAAATACACCGTCGATTCGTAGACCCGGTAGGGGTTACACTTGTTCCAACGGTGACATGCCAATGAAAATCGGTCGCATAGTCAGTTCCTGGAAAATCTCTTTTCCAAAAACAGAGAGAAATCTAGGGCAGTTTCTATTGATTCTCAAGGATTATTTGAGATTATTTGAGAATGACGACGCTGACCTTCTCTTCGAGGTTCATGAAATGAAACTCGAGAAGAATGAAACTCTTGCGGAGTTCGCGTGTAGGGCTAGACACATATTCGAGCGTATGCAGTATCCGCCGGAATTCAGAGAACAACTGAAACAAATCTCAACGAAGTTTAATTCGCGACTGACTTTTGAGATTTAAAATTTATCTCTTCAAAACTATACCGAGTTTTTGCATTATGTTAAGGAGCGTGATTACCTCTACCACAGATCAATTGAGTCACAAAAGGCGCGTCCGAGGTGTAGTCCAACAGATTTAAATTATGTTTAAGGACGGTTTGACTCGGTTGACGAATTCAACGAGTATTCGTTAAGAGACGAATTGAACTCAGACGATGAGAATTCCGAAAACGAGCTAGGTACATAATTTAATGCTTTTCAACCAAAGCAGATCGCAAACCCTAAGAAGGAACTTAAGGTTCAAAATTCAAAGTCAATGATACGTCAAAGATCTCACCAAAATTGGGACAAATTGCAAGGAATGTCAAGTCAAGCGAATAAAGCAAATAACATCGGCGTGAAAACCCATGTCAACAAACAGTCTAGATTGGGTGGATCAAGACCTCCCTTTGACCGGTTCAAATTGTTCTGTTTTAATTGTGCGCGATTAGGGCATTCGTTGCGTTACTGTATGTTGGAACCGAAAATAGTTTGCTGCCTTTGTCGCGAATTAGGACACTATAACACCACTTGTCCAAAACAACAGGGGAAATGCCAGAGGACCTCGGTAACTTCGCCTCGGATCACTGAAACCAAGATCAAACCTGAGGATATTCGGAATCCTTCTTCGGCTGAAAGGATCGTCGATGTCCAAAAGATTTTTAAAATCGACCAATCTAAAAATATAGGTGGCGTTGACTGTGATGTCAGCAAAATAGGTTTCAATGATCCTAACCCACTGGAGTTACATTTATTGGATGAAATTCCTAGTCAATCGGTAGACTCTGATCACGAAGTGGAGCATGTCCTACATGCGAAACATGAGAGATCGACTGCGGAAACTATAGTCTCATTGTCATTCTCGGACGAGGATTCCGAAAAGGACAGCGTCAGGTCGGTCGATCTTAAAGGAAAGCTGAATTCTTTTAGAACTTGGTCTCCACCTCGACTTCCTCTACCCGTCAAGAACCAAAAAAGTCGATTAGAATACCTGTAGAAATTAACATTTTCGACAAGAAAATGCGCGGCATAACCGACAGTGGTAGTGGGAGATCATTCCTGAACAAATCCGTTTGCAAACGCGTCAAACAATGCCAAACTCAGGAGTTACAGACTGATCTGACACCTCGTGCAGGCATCAACTTTAAATATAATCAAAGACCTTTAAAAGACCTATTGACTACCAAGCCCCTACAATCACCTTGGGCCCAATTAACCGTTGAAACCGTCGTCTCTCAAGCGCAAACCAAAAGAGGAAACTCTAATTTAATCGTCGTTCAGGACCTCTATACAAAGTACATCGAGTTATTTGCAGTTCGTCATAGGACAGGTAAATGCGTAGCTAGAGCACTTGAAATGATTTTCGACCGTTGGGGGGCCCCAAGGTCAAACGTTATAGATAACGGTACGAAGTATATAAATAAGGATGTTAATGCCCTATTGTTGGCAAGAGGCGTTAGACATACCACTACAACGTTCAGTGATCCACTAAGCAATCAGGTCGAGCGCGTTAATCGAACCATTAAGCCGATAATTTCCGCGTTCATAAACGAAAGCCGTAGGGAATGGGATGAAAACTTGTCAAAGATTCAGCTTGCGTATAATATCGTTCCGCATTCAACTAGCAGAGTATCGCCCTTCTTTTTGAATCATGGCCGTGAAGCGGTGGTCAAGCATGTAACGAGGTTCCCGGAAAATGTTGACGATCCCACTTTCAAAAACTCAATTGACGAATGGACATCGCGAATGAGTAAAATTGACGAATTTCGTCATAGAATAGAAAACCAAATCAAGACAAACTCTGATAAACGTTTAGCCAGGGATAATTCGGATAGTGTCGAGTCAGGGGAAATTAAAGTGGGAACTGAAGACTATTAGTTAAATAAAATTTGAGTAATGAGGCCGAGGCAAATTCCTCGAGATTGGCACATAAATTTGTAGTGTCGGCCTTCGTTAATGGAATATGTAGACCGATCACGGTAGAATTGACAGACAAGGCTGGTAAAGTATTGGGAAAATACAATATTTCTGACTTCAAATTTCCACGTCGAACTGTACGCGCTGAGTAATGTACATTTTCAGCTCGCGCTAGGAAAGCGATCCACCGTCGCTCCTCTCTTCGAGACACCGAGTCGTTCTCCCAGTTTGACAACATGTCGGATTCGTCTAAACACAGCTCTGGTCTCTTTTACACGCCACTAGTTTCCGGAAGAACATTGGAATTGAGGAAAAAACAGGCCAAGCCGAAAAAAAAAAATTTGAGTCTTAAATTACTGATGGAGCCCGAAATGCATCTCGCGAAGTCCCAGGAGGTTAATCTCGAGAAATCCGATCACGAAGACGAAAGCACCACCGATTCGTTGAGGCGGGATGAGCTCGCCGATTTATCAGCTTCTTGCCTACACAAGATCCTCCAGGATGCAAAGAAGGTTCTGGATACTGGATGTGAGTCGACTACCATCTTCTCGACAAACAAAACCGACTTCGACAGGGCTACCTCAACGCCCAGGGAGCCAAAACCCAATAGAGACGCCTAACGATCGCTCCAGGAAGTTAGAAACCTGCCTCCGATGGAGTTGAAATTAACGAAGTCAACGAACAAGAAAACCAGCACGGGAGCAGAGTGTAAGTCAACCGACGACCCAATGGCCCTTGTCGCGCCATCAGCGGTCGTTCAGCCCCTGCCATTTGACAGGATTCCGAGGTTCGAGTAGATTATTCAGGAGTTGGGCGTTTCGCACCATATCAGTCCCAGGGGAATATAGCAACCCCTTTACATGGGCGATTGCCGGATCGTCAGCCATACCTTACTTAAGGATCTCATAAGGAAAAGGGCCGAGATTCTCTTGAAGAAAATGGAGTCCAAGAAAGTCGACAAAAGTCTCGACGAATTCATGAAGGAGAGGCCAGAGCTGAACAACGGCGAGGAAATCCAGATCGTCGTTCCAGGAAAATATAAGAAGGGGCCAAAAAAGAAAACGCCGTTTTGGTCATCGTCTTATGCGACAATTCGATAAGTTCAACAATAGGTTGGTTGCGTTCTTGTACGATTAGTCTTCGCATGTAACTTTTATTTTTTTTTTATTTCGAAATTGGCAAATTTTGCTCTCGTCGAAGCCAACAATACTGTAGTAGTATTTCAAGTCGCAGTCCGACTAAGTATTCGACGGTTTTGTTCTATATTGTTGAGTGATAAAACGTAGTATAGAGCCAATATAATCGTCGAAACGGAAATTCCAGAAATATATCATTTTGAATTTTGTGTCAATTTTCTGCCGTTGAAATTGATTATCGTGCCATGCCACTTTAATGCTCAACATTTATGTTTCAAATAAGTTTGTACATTATGCAGTACTTTACCTCGATATAATTATTGATTACTCTTTTGTTTCAGAACTACAATTGTTACATTCTCACCTTGACGTCACGGTTTGAAGGGGGAGACTGTGACAGGAAATTATTCCAGTCCATCATTTAATTATAAAATTTCATTAACTAAACCATGCGTGGACGTCAAGATGAGAATTTTCATCGTGAAGTCGACTTTGGAAGGTAGAATTTTTAATTCAAATTTGTCGTCGATAAGTCAAGTTTCTAACCAACTCGTGATTGGATTGACGGTCATAGGCTCTTGGGATCCAAACGAGAGTCACGCGCGGCAATTAAAATACTCGTCCACGAGGAAAGCGAAAGAGCGTCACTTTCCGTCGGAATCTCGTCGAAAGACATTGTATCGCGAATTTCGTAGGGGGTCGGTTTCCATCGTTGTAGACAATGTTACTAATCATATTAATCGTCGAACCACGGCGAGTATTATTACCGATTTCATTGGATTAATTCGAAGGAATATTGACGTTGTATTGAAGACTGTAAGTACAAATTTATATAAAATGGTTATTTCTGGAATTTCGCTTATACTCTCTCAACATTATTATGGGTCTTCCCAATGAAACCTCCCTGCTTACTTGTCTCTGCTCTTATTCACTTTAATTTTTTTCCTTGTTGATTGAGATACGATCAGCTGGCGCTCAACATATTTTATTTTATTTGTAAATTTATTTAATCGAGCCTTGGCGGCCCCGACCCAAATGCGCCAAGTGAGGGACGCATCTTGGAGAAAAGAGAAGTATAAAATTTCTATTATTATTGTCACATTCAAAACCAAAATTCTATCCGGTCTCAATAAAAACAAGAAGTAAAAATAGAATGAAACCGGCATTCGACGATACGAGTAAATTGATACAAGTAGTTTTTTCCTCTTTTTTTCTTATAAAATCATAAGGCTAGGTTGAAATTAGGAGCCCAGGGAGAGGAAAAGAGTAATGACATGGGATGAAAATAGTCTAGAACTCTAAATTTTTAATTTTGGAGCGGAAGGGTGGCAGTAATTGACAGGTAGTAGAATCCATTCTTTTCTAGTGCCAGTCAGCGCTTCTTCTGGATTCTTCGTCATGCTCGGCATCCTTGATTTTTACTCGGGGGAAGCGCCGATGAGGCTGCCTCCTTTCCGTACGTTAGCTTTCGGTCATATGGTTCGCGCCAGGTACGCATCGGAAACCCCCAGTTTACCTTCCGCCGAGGTACCTAAGAGAGTCCTCATAGGTCAGCTTCAAGATGGATTTATTACTGCTGGTGGGCTCTTGGTGGACCACTGACGCTGGATCATCAATGTTGAAATTTCCGAGGTGAACAGCTTACAACAAAAGAGAGGCAAAAAAAGTGTGGATTCAACATCCCAGGAGATAAGTTAGCAGAGACAACACAATGAATTTCCCGGTCGGCATGATTGGTTGGGCCTCATGTTCGACCTGTTCAAGAAGCGCTCCCGACCAAAATTAAGGAAGGCCGGCTAGTTATTTAGGGATGTGTGATAGGCCGAATTATATGCTATCCGGAAGTCTCTTAAGTACTGATACCACTTACGCTGCGTATCCTTTAAAAACCACCTGATCATGTTCTTCAAGACCCGGTTAAACCTTTCGACCGGATTCGCTTGCGGGTGATATTTAGATGTCTTATTCCGACAGATATTATATGTCTCGCACAAATTATCGATTAGCTTATTACAAAACTCGGTCCCATTGTCGGCAAACAAGAATTCAGGCGTTCCCTAACGACTCATAAGCGTCTCGTGAAAAGATTTACTAATTGATAACCCCTTTACACTTCGCAGTATATGGCCCCATTATATCGGTTTCCACCATAAGCCATGGTTCCTCAAGTACTCGGTGGCCCATTTGGCTGGGTTGCTTAGCCTGTTCTCCACCTTGTACCTTTGGCAAGTGTGGCAGACTTCGACGTAATTTGCAACGTCCCGATAAAACGCTCGCCAATAGTAATGCGTAGCGATTCGATGGTAAGTCTGGGCTACTCCCATATGTCATGACTGAGGCTCGTCGTGAGCTTCGAGTAGAACCCTAACTCCTTGTTCAGTCGGAAGAGTAAGTTTCCAAGCGTGCAAGTCGGTTAAGATTGGATCTAGCAAATCTTCAACCCAGTGATGGTACTGAAGACCATTTTTGAGTTTCCAGTTTGGAAATGCTTGAGGCGAACGCTCTATGTCGGCCAACTTTTTGAGGTACCACGAGTCTTTAGTATGAGTTATCACCGCCATTGGTTCCTTCCCCTACAGATCTTGGTCATGCCTAGACAGAAAATCTTTTACCACATTTAGAGCAATTACTCGCTCAGCGGCGTCGTAGGTTTAAGTTACAATAGCCCCAAGCCCAGTGGAGCTTGCATCGGTTTGTAAGGCGAAGGGGTGTGCGAAATTTGGACACGCGACCACCGGCGCGGAGATGAGAACGCTTTTCATGCCACCCCCTGATCCTGTTGGTAAGTCAAAGGGCAATTTATTTTCATCAACCGGGTTAGGGGCTCCGCTCGGGTAGCCTAATTCGGTATAAACCTCCTAAATCAGGATGCAAAGCCTAAGAATCTACGCAGTTGTTTAACACTATTGGCGGCAAGGTATTTGATAATAGGAGGTAACTTTTCGGGATTTATTTTTTCTCTTTCGCTATTGATTAAGTATCCTAAGTATCGGATCTTGCTTCGAAAAAACAAACACTTATCCGTGTTGATGGCTAGTCCGGCGGTTTCGAGCTTCTCAAGAACTACTGTCAGCCACTTAATCTGTTCCTCAAAAGTTTGGCTAACAATAATAATATCTCTCGGGGGAATTTGGTGCAACGCTAGACTCAAATCTAAAGCAGAGATATAATGCACGTCCATTAGCTTGTTCAATATCTTTAACGTAGGATACAACGGATAAGCCTCTTACTTGGAATTTTTATGGATGTATAAGCCGTTAGGTTTCTTTGCCATTACAATGGGCGATGACCATGCACTGTCAGACGACTCTACCAAACCTTCGGTTGTTACTTATCCAAGAGTAATTATTGAGTTCGCCAATAAATGCAGGAGATCTACGGTAGATCATCTGCATAACTAGCCCCTGTGGTTGGGTAGAATGCCCTAATCGAGAACTTTTACCTACATTGGGAAAAAGGGTTGCTTTTACTGTGGAAGACTTTATTTTCTTACACAATAATGATGCTAACTTTATTCCCCTAGCCGCCAATACCGATCTGGTGCTTCCTGAACCCACAAAACTTCTATTTCCGTATCGCCGATAATTAAGTTGACGAAAATGCGCGAGCACCTCTCTGAAAATTCGAGCGCGTCGCACTCGTTATCCGGATCCGAATCCAAGTCGGAATTTTTAAACGTAGAACTAGACTCGAGTGTTTGCCCATGAACCCCTCCCCCGCCAAAATTCGACTGGGAAGAGGAAGAGTGTAAATATGAGTCCAGAACTACATTATATTTTGCAGAAAGGTCTGTATCAAGCGGTAGGACTGCAGCGGTGACCCTTAGCGCTGAGTCCTTTTGTCGTTTCCCGATTTGCTCTTTACCTTACACTCGGGTCTAGTGGAGTCGGGAGTTTGAATGCTTGGACGGCCCCATTTTAAGCAATGCAAATCCTTGTCTTTAGGACAATTAAAGTGATAGTCGTTATGCGGGTACCGGAAGGCCGTGAACTAGGCAATTCCTACATATCCTGGTACCTGTAAAGGAAACAGTGTTAGCATTACTAGCTATGGCATCGACGTTATCGTAATTTTTGGGCTGGGTGTTTCCGCATTTTCCCTTTTGCTTTGATGTTAGGAGAGTTAGAACGAATTGGTTATTTAGTCATTGCGCAAGGGCTACCTTGTTCTTCATATTCGTTAAGTTGATTATTAGGAGGATTTTTTTCGGCTGCCGCAAGACTAGATTTATGTCCCTTAACTTTATCGCCCCTATATGCAAATTCCGGAAGAAAAGAATTATCGGGTGGAGGGGATGGTCTATATTCCTTAAATGGTTCACATTCCGCTTCCCATTCTTTGCCTGTCTTCGCTAACCAGTCGAAACTAAGGACGTCCTTTTGCTTGCTTGCCTTTTTATAAGACTTCCGCCTTAAGCATGCTGCTGGCTGGCTGTAAGGAATAGAAGCATTTTAAAAGATTTAAAAAGGATAACATTTAAATCAATACTAGAAATTTTATTTCCAAACAACTTCTCCACAGAAAGGTTAATAAATTTTAATTTTGGTTATAAATTCTATTATTTGTTTAAAGATTGAATCGTTTTTAGTTTAAAATTCGCCTATACAATTTTTCATTGAGAATTCATATTTTGTTGTTGAAAATTCAAGTACTTCGTTGAAAGTTGAGCTACTTTGTTAAACATTTATTTTATTGTTTTAAGATCCATCTCTCTGATTGGAAATTTAACTTTTTTGTTAAAAATTCTTTTTTATAAATTATTTCTTTATTTTTTTTTATACTCTCTTGCTTTTGACCTTGCCTTGGGCTTCCGTTTCCGCTTACTATTATCAATCTCAAAAATTGGACTCTATTCCGCAACACTACTTTCTAATTCTCCTTTAGGAGTCATTTTTTTACTTTTTTTCCTACCCTGTGCTACCAGCTTTCTCTCTCTCTCTCACTCTCTCAGATTTTCCAGCTTCTTCATTCATTTTTCCCCCTGATCATTTCCGTTCAAAATCCACTTCACTCTCTCTTCCATGCTTTCCACTCCCTCTTCATTACCTGTACACCTCTCTAACACATGCAACCATGTTTCCTGCTCATACCTACACACTCTACATAGATTCTCTTCTTCATTCTTTGCGTTGCCGTCATCTCTTTCTCTATTTCCTGCCACTCTCTATCTCTCACTTGCATACCACATTTAAACCTCATTTAATATCTCTGCTCCTCCCATTTTGAACGTCCCATGTTACCCCTCCTCTCTTTATCCATAACCTCCCGTGCACACGCTTGTGCAATTCTGCTTCCCACTCGCCTTCTTAGTTTCTCTTCAAAGTTTCAGGCTCTTTTCAGTTGCCTGACAATCATTTTCTTGCGTCCTGTTTCATCTCTCAGCATATAACCTTGACAGGTCCAACTCAAACCCATGACCCATCTCAAAAATCTCTCATGGAGACTTTCCACTCTCTTATGCTCTTTCCATCCCCAAATTTCCACTCCATAGCTTCCATATTTTCAAAAAATTCATTTTATTATTTGAAGATCCATCTCCCTGATTGAAGATTCAACTATCCTATATTAAAAAGTTGGTACGTGATGCTGATAGCTCTAGCGTTACCAGCTTTGCTGCGCATGTGTTTCAACGCAGTCGTGAATGGCTATTATTCGGACAGCGTGAAGAGGGGCATCTCATTGGTAGAGAGAAGAGAATAATTAGATATTCTCTTGAATCTCACTTCTTCACGAATGACAAGACTATATACTTGAATCTCTACGATTCCTTTGATGCATTTTTTTTAAAGAAGACTTTTCATTAACATTTTATTCGTATTTTGAAAGATTCATTTTCGATTTAACGTTTTAGTCACAGTTCATTTATATTTCAAAATGTTTGAAAATGTCCATATTTTGAGTACCGTTTTTTTAAAATTAAAGCTTTTGATATTTCGGAAAGATTTGTGTGTTTGAATTTGTTATAATAAATGTTGTTAATTTTTTATTTAAACACCAACTTTACATTTTTCTTTAACTTTTCAGAAATACCATTTTTTTAAATTTCAGATTTATCAATGAAGGTTTTATATATGCTGGAACTACCTTTTAGTACATTTCGTGACTAGTGTGGACAGACGGCCTTTTTGAAACGAGCGCAATGTTTTTGTAACGAGTCGTAGTTAAGGGCGGCGTAGGCGAGTTACAAAAACATGGCGCGAGTTTCAAAAAGAAAAGCCGTCAGTCCACAGAAGTCACGAACGATACTTTTCAGAACAAAATCATAAATGGCGTGATTTCATTGTCTCCATGGAAAAATGCAAAATCACGTTTTGAGTCGGTTAAGGTATGCACGAGAGTTTTCATTATAAAATCATTAATGACGTGAAAGCGGGTGAAACTATATTAGTGTAAAATTACTCGCTCGGACCGTAACGACTGCAAATTTCCAGCGGGGGTGTTTAGGGGACCGGGGTCGAGCGGCGAAGCGCCCGGAAAGGGGAAAACCAGCTCAAAAGCATTCAAATGTATTGTTTGCAGGTTAGAAGACGACAGACGATAGCAATAAACAAATGATCCTGCTCTCTCGTGTTGATTTTCCACAATGAACTTTTATTCTTGTATCATCGGCGTAAAAATACTTTTACCCCTGTAAAAACAAACTGACATCATGAGGCACAAATTGGCCATTTGAGTTCCCCGAAACGGGCGCAAAAAAAGTTGAATTTTTAACGTAGATTTTACAAGAACAATTCAACAAGAAAATTTAATAATCTATGATTTTGGTAATTACAACCTTCATTTTTTAATCTTTATAGCCATATTTATGAAGTTTTAACAGAAAATATACACTTATTATTATTTATAGAATAAAATGTCAGTAATGCATGATAAAAGAATATATTATTATTTTATTTCAATTATAAAGTTGTTTTTTTCTTCACTTTTTTATTGGCAATAGCAATATTGCAATACATTTTATTTTACTTATTGTAATGAATTGTCACGTTCTTGCAATTATTTAAAACAAACCTTTTTTCTGGCGAAGAGCTCCCAAATGAAGTAAAACTTTGAGATCTGGTGATTTTAACTTTTTTCTGAGCAGCAATCACGGACTCAGACGATTGGACAGTATCAGAACATGCTATCGCTTTGGAAATTCTTTTTGCGGTAGTCTTTTTGTATTCGGTCGATTCTTCGATGTAACTTTGGGCGACTGTTGCAGACTTCCAGCCTCCGTGACGCTGCAAATCCATTGCTGTAGCTCCTGTATCTGCATACACCGTAGCTGACGTCCTTCTGAATGAATGTCCTGTATATTCCTCTGGATTATCCAACTTCAAAAATGTTGCAATTTTTTTAGGCATGCTGCCGATTGTGTTTATGCCGATAACTTGAACCGAGCATTTTCCATTATGATACTGAAGGAAAAAGTTGTCTTTTTCTGCTTTTGGAGAACGAAGGGCTTGGTATTTTTCAACGATCGGTGTGAATTCTGGATCGACGATGAATCTTCTCGGTACTTTGCTTTTTGTATCCGGGACCATGACCTCGAGAAGCTCTCCTTGTCTTTTTACATGATTTACTTTAACCGAGTAAATTTCTATCTTGCGACAACAACCACTGATGCCGAAGATGAGAACAACCTGATAATCAATAAATATTTATATTGCAGTAATAAAAATATGTCTATTCGTTTTTTACTTGTAAATCATTGTTTTGAAGTTTTAGAAATTAAATTCAGAGTTAATTAAAATTAAAATTCATATTTGACGTCAAATATTGAAACGTGATGAAGAAATTCTTAGAAAGTAAAAAAGAAAAGAAAAACTTTTTTCCCATTTTTAAAAACAAAACTTGAATTTTCTGAATTTCCATCCAATTATTCGAATTTTGAACTAAAAAATATAAATTTTCAACCAGAAATGGAGTAGTCAAATTTCCAGTTTATAACATTATTTTTCAACCACAAAAGACAAGACGAATTTTCAACAAAATAGTCCAGTTTTCCAAAAAGGGGTGAATTTTTAAGGTAAAATGATGAATCTTTAACCAAAGAAAATAAATTTTTTATAAAGGAGTTTAACTTTTAACCAAGCAGTTGAGTATTTAACCAAGAAGATGAATTTTGAACCCAAGACACTCTCGAATATTTCAACTCAAATTTAAAAAAAAATTGGACGAAAGAGGTTATGTTTTCTTATTTGTATATTGTTTTGTCTAATTCCTGTTTATTAATATTTCTAATACATATTGTGTGCATGTAATTGTTCTTTACCTTTATGGCTAGATACATTTTATCCGGGGCACTCTGCAAGAACGTGTTTATCGGTTCAGATGTGAAGACTTTGGCTTTTTTGTCTTTATATCCACGCGAATTTTGACTTATTAACGCAGCCACTTCTTTGTAATTTTCGATTGAGATTTTTTCACGAATTTGAATCGTACTGTTTAGTTTCGAGTAGGTAGACCATATGGTCGATGGTTTGTATTTCTGCATAATTTCCTTAAAATATACTTTTAAGCAGTTTTCCGAGGTGATAGCTTTATTTGCCGTTTTCCATCCCACGAACTTTGAATATGCTTCTTCGTACACATCTTTCGATTGTTTCGGTAACAAATCACCACAGATTTCTTGAGCTTTCGCGCGCATTTCCAGCGGCGTGCACTGAAATTCATCATCACTTGACATTACAATAAATGACGAGTGTAAATTAATCAAGACTGTGCAATAATGACGCTGAACAACGACAGCTGAGAGGTTATAATCATTACTGGAGCTGCGATGGCTCTACTGCATTTTTGTTCTAACGAGCGTGAATGAGAGAACAAAGTATAATGTGTGAGTAAAAGAGAGGGAAATACTTCGGTAAGATCCATTGAATATAGGGGTTGACAGGAGCACGCTATACTTCTCGTTAAAAACATCGACTCACCAATCCCCTATGATTTCTCTTTCTATCCGTGTCATCCACGGTCTCTCTCTAGCGTTACGAAAATACACGGAGCACGCACAAACAAAGCTCTTTTTTGAACTCTACGTCACGCCGTGCTAACTGAACCCTATTTTGTAACTCATCCAACGCACCGCCAGACACCGCTCAAAACGCGTACTTTTTCGTTTGTCTATGGAGACGTGAAAACACGCCATTTTTATGATTGCGTTCAGAAAAAATAATTTTCAGTTAGTAAGAATTATTAAAAAATTTTTTCATTACGTTATAAACAAATTATTGAACAAAAGTTCTTTTTGGGATTGGGAATTTTTAGCTCATTTAAATCCAGAGTTTTGGTATAAAATGTGAGAGAAATAAAAATTGTATTACTTTTACTTGAAAAAGATGCTATTTAGCAATTTAAAAAAAAAATCATGTATTTTGGCTATTTATCAACGAACACATCCTTCTAATTTCGTCCAACAAGACAACATTATGAACGTTTAGAATTTAATTTCATTTAACTTTCAGCTACATTTTCAAAGAATATGACGTCCTTCTAATTGTAACTATTATTTATCAATTAACAGGCTTAATTTTTTCAACGAAATCAACTAAGAATGCCTTTCCGGTGACTGTTTGATATCATACCCAGCAAATTTGGAAGCATTATTAATTACTTAAGCAATTTTTATGAACAAATTCAAGGTTTATCTATTTTTCAACGAATAGGCTCAATTAAAAAAAAAAATCAACTATAATGCTTTTCCGGTGACTGTTTGATATGATACTTTGCAAATTAATAATTTAAAACTAAGATTTTTTTATAATAAATTTTGTTTTTCAATGAATAGCCTCCATTTTTTACAGAATTAAATGCGAATGTCTTTGCGGTTACTCTTTTCTGTAGTGATTTACAAATTCCCAACAATTATGATTTATTTAAACAATTTTTGTAAGGAAATTCAAAGTTTGGTTATTTTTCAACGAAAAGGCTTGATTTTTTTAACGGAATCAACTAAGAATGCTTTTCCAGTGACTGCTTGACATTATACTTGGTAAATGAACAAGAAGTATTAATTATTCTAACAATTTTCATAAACAAATACAGAGTTTAGCTATTTTTTACAAAATAGGCTCAATTTTTTACATAATTATCTAAGAAGATCTTTGCGATGACTTTTTTCTATGATGCGTTGCAAATTTCCAAAATTCTTTAATTATTTAAACAATTTTCATAAACAAATTAAGATTTTGGCCATTTTTCAACGAGCAGGCTCAATTTGTTTCCGGAATCAGCAAAGAATATATTTTTAATAACTTTTTCCTACGATACTTTCCAAATTTACTATAATTATTAATAATTTAAACAATTTTTATAAAAAAATTTAAAGTTTGGCTATTTTTTCACAAATAGGTAGAATTCGGCTATTTTTTATCAAGTCGGCTCAATTTTTTACAGAATTAAATAAAAATATCCTTCTAATTACCTTTTTTGTGATGCTTTACAAATTTCCAAGAATTATTAATTATTTAAACAATTTTCATAAACAAATGGAAAGCTCGGACATTTTTCAGCGAATAGGATCAATTAGTTTACGGAATCAAAAATAAATGTATTTCCAATAAATCTTTTCTACGATACTTTGCAAATATACAATAAGTATTCATTATTTTGACAATTTTCGAGAACATATTCAGAGTTTGTCTATTTTGCAAGGAGTAGGCACAATTTGTTTACGGAATCACCAATAATGTCTTTCCTAAAACTCTTTTCTACGATACTTCGAAAATTCAAAATAATTATTAATTATTCAAAAACATTTTATAAAAATATTCAGAGTTTGGCTATTTTTCAAGGAATAGGGACAATTTGTTCTCGGAATCAAATTAGAATGTGTCTTTCCGATTATATGCACTATATACTTATTAAGAGTTAAAAAAGAATACAAATTTTATAATGGTAAAACCGCAACTGTTTTGTTGAAAATTCGTTTTTTTTAAATTAATCTTTTCAACTGAAAATTTAATTATCCTTACACCTTCTTATTCTATTCTATTTTTGGTTGAAAATTGAAAAATTTATTTAAAGATGTATGCATTTTCTTGTAAGTTCGTCTTTTTTCATAGAAAATTAATCATCTTGATTGAAAATTTAATTGCTTGGTTGAAAGTTGAATTTCTTTGTTAAAAAATCATTTTATCATTTGAAGATCCATCTTCCTGGTTGAAGATTCAACTGTTATGTTGAAAATTCGCTTCTTTTTAAATTAATCTTTTTAACTGAAAATCTAATTATTCTATTTTTGGTTGAAAATTCAACAATTTGGTTAAAAATGTATGCATTTTCTTGTAAGTTCGTCTTTTTTGATAGAAAATTAATCTTCTTGATTGAAAATTTAATTACTTGGTTAAAAGTTGAACTTCTTTATTAAAAAAGTCATTTTATTCTTTGAAGATCCATCTTCTGTTGAAAATTATTTTTTATTTTTAATTAATCTTTTTATCCGAAAATCTTCTTTATTCATAATGTGTCCCATAAGGGTTTGCATGACTTCCATTTCTTACAATATTTCCGTCTACATATTTCATGTAATCTTACCCTTACTATTTACAGTTTTTTACACCTATTTACAGTTATTTCCATCCATTCTTTCTCATTCGCTCCCCTAGCACCATCTAACTCCTTGATCTACTCTTCCCCAAACCATCCTCCCCTAGAATCTTTACCACATTCTTTTGTCAGCTTCCTTTATCTTCCCTTCCTCTCCTACATCCTTCCCATACATGCTCCCATGTTTCCTCTTCCCATTCACAGATTCTGCACTTCATGTTCTCTTTCTTTTCCCAATACATGCCTGCCCTTACCTCGTTTCCCAATCTAAATCTTGCTATTCTGGTCCATCTTTTCTCTCCCCATTCCTTTTCTAAATACTTTGGTACTCCTTCCTTTTTTATCATCTTATACGATTTATTATATTTTGATTCCTCAATCATCCCACATCTTTCTATTAATTGTCTTTCCCTCTCCCTTTTTTCCACTTCTTCATAGTTTTCTCCAGTCCCGACTTCTATATCTGTAGCCTTGAAGAACTCCCTTCTTTCCTCTTCCCATCTCGGTAATTCCATCGCCCTCCCTTTCCTTTATTCTATCTCCATCAAACACTTTCTCGCCAACTCCCCTCCCTTTCCCTCCTTCAGCTTCGTCTCAAAATTTCATGCCCTCTTTCCTGCTCTAGTACTTAATTTATCCCTTTGCGCTTCTTCTCTCACCATATATCCCGGCGTCCTCCAGTCTACCCCTAGCGTCCACCTTATATACCTTTCTTGTAAACTCTCAATCTCTTTCATTTCTTTCCATCTGCATATCTCTGCTTAATAACCTAATACCGGCAATACCAGCGTATCAAATAACCACATTCTCCTTCTCCAATTTTTAAAAATCTTTTTCCAATTCCCCATATCTGTTTCATTACCCCTGCTGCTTTTTTGATCATTTCTCTTATACGAGCTCTAGGATCTCCGTTTGTTTGCAAGGTATATCCCAAATACGTAAACTCTTTCACTTCTTCTAATTTTATTCCCTTCCATTTCCCCATCTCCCAGTCATCTAAGTATTTCTCTAATCCTGTAATCCCCGTATCCCCTTTCTCACCATAACTTTTTCTATCTCGCCTCGGTCTAATGAGTCAAACGCCGCCTTTAAGTCCACGAACATTGCTATCATTGCTTCTTTCTCCCTTTTAATCATCTTATTTAGTAAATAGTTCAGAACATATATATTGTCTATCACCCCCATCCCTTTTCTAAACCCTGTCTGATTCGGTGGCTCTATCTTTCTCTCCACAACTTCTTTTTTTAACCTCTCCGACAAAACAGTCACACATACGTTAAACAGTGTTGGCATTAGTGTCACTCCTCTATAATCTTTAACCTCTTCCCCTTTGACTTTCTTCACTATTGGTATCACTACTCCTTCTTTCCATAACTCTGGCCACCCCTCTCCTCTCCATACTCTATTGCACGTTATCTATGCCCATTCCTTTAACTCTGTCCCCCCATATTTCCATACTTCATTTGGAATCTCATCTATACCAGGTGCCTTTCCATCTTTCATCATCCCTAATACCTTGACCATTTCCTCCCTTGTAATGTCCTTCTCATCGGTTTCCCTACCATCTTTTCCTCCTTTCCTAACTTTCCTCTCTACCCCTTCTAGTAATTCCATAAAATATTTCTTCCATTCTACCATCTCAATATCCTGGTTTACTCTTTTCCTTCTCTCTCTATTTACCACCTTCCAAACCTCTTCTTCCGTCCTAGCCTTCTTCGCTTCTTCTTCAAAACTTTTATTTTCCTCCTCTTTTTTGGATCACACAACTCAGTATACTCCTTCTTTTTTCTCCTATATTCTTCTTCACTACTTGTCCATTTTCTCCATTTTCTTAATTCCCTTCTCAATTCCTTCTTCTTCTGTTTATATTCCTCATCCCAGCCACTTCTATCCCCTCCTTCACTAACTTCTTTTTTGCTTGTGCACTCTAATACTCTTTTTATTTCTCCTATCATTATTTCCATTTTCTTTCCCCATTTTCATATTCCTGACTTTTTCTTTAAACTGTTCTTCACCTTCCATTAAACAGTCCCCTCTTCCTGCTCTTTTTACTTTTGCTTCCTTTTTAACCTTATTGTTATTACTCATTTCTCCCTCTACTGTCACTATTATGGGAAAGTGATCCGAATCTGTATAATTCCCTGCTCTAGTTTTTTAAGCTTCTCCCTTACCTCCTTGTCCCCTCTTTCCTCCTGAGCGTGTATATTCCCCTTCCTTATCACCCTCTATACTTCCGTTTAGGATAAACCATCCCATCTCCCCTAGGCTCTTTAACAACTTCTTTCCCTCCCCATTCAGTATCTTGGCTTTGGATTTTCTTCCTCGCTCTCCATCCCATTCCCTTCGTCCTCTATCTTCTGTTCTCGCATTAAAATCTCCTCCTATTATAAGCCTAATCTCTTGCTTACTTTCTTCCATCAGTTCCCTTATCTCATCTGATTTCTCCTGCATATCACCGTTCACATAAAACCCCACTATCTTCCACCTCTCTCCTCCCATATTTATCTCTTCTACTATTAATCCTGCTTTCTGTTCTTTCAACTCTTTTTCATCCTTCTCTGTGATACATTCGTTTCTTACTCCGATCACCATTCCTCCCATTGCTCTGCCTTTTTTGTTCTTCCTTTTTGCATTTTGAACCTACCATTTGTAACCTCTGGGTAATCTTCTCCTTACTCTTTCCCATCCCTTTTCATCTAGCCACGTCTCCATCATTACTACTAAAATTTCTCATAAACTCCCTATCCTTTCTTTCTAAGCCTGCTATATTCCAGTAGCATGTCCTCCAATGTTCCCTGCTTTCGTTTCTCGCCTCTTACTGTTTCCTACTATTTCTTATTTCTTCATCTCCCGTCTAATTTCTTTCCTTATTTCCTCTACCCTTTTCTCCTGCTTTTTTTTGTACATCCCCATTACTTCTATCATCATTTCGCGCGTTTCTTTCATTCTTTCCGTTTCCATCGGATCATTAGCCTCCGCTCTGTCTCTTTCTGTCCCCTTATCTTTCTCATCCTTCTCTACAAAAGTATGTTTTTCCGGCGGCGATCTGAACATTTGTGGATTCTTCAAGCTTGACCCTATATCTTCCTTGTCTTCACTGCTCCCACTCAGCCCTCTCTTCCTTTTTATGAATGCCTCAATCGATCCCACGCTCTTCGCCCTCAATAAATCCTTTTCTACCGTTTTCCTATACTTTTCCCTTGCCCTCCTTTCTTTGTTCTCCCCTTTCGGTGTACTGAAAACTTGCTGATCAAAATCCCTGCTTTCCTTACTGGTACTGGCCCTGCTACGACCAACCTGGTCCTCCCACCCTGTCACAAACCTCCATCTCACCTAACCTCCACTTCCACACAAATCTGTCTTGATCCCCAAAAATATCCTCACCCCCTTGTCAATCTTTCAATGCCTCAATCACGGAGTAATAATGAGAAAGATCATGCTGCACAAAGCGCCTCGAGTTTTGACTGCGGTATCTGCACCTTAATTGACGTAGTGGCGTATACGCTCTACGATATACTATCTCCATTTTCACGGGGGAAAAAGAGATAGTAAAGCGCAGTGCGCATGCGCCAATACTTTCGACGCCTGACGGCAGGCAATAAAAGCGCAGTTTGTACCGTCCAAACGCATATATGGAGATCGGCCTCCTTATTATTACTCCGTGCCCTCAATCAATCTCTCACAAACGAACCCTCCTACACACATCCACAATCCACTCACCTCAAATTTCTTCACAATTATCAGAAAAACTCAGCATCAAAAATTCACCGCTACCGCACACTTTCACGCGGGAAACGGATGTCCAACTGAAAATCTAATCATTCTATTTTTGGTTGAAAATTCAACAATTTCGTTACAAATGTATGCATTTTCTTGTAAGTTCGCCTTTTTTGATAGAAATTGATCTTCTTGATTGAAAATTCAATTACTTGGTTGAAAG
>CAKNYM010051254.1:134322-144361 GCA_932195095.1 Andricus curvator | reverse complement strand
TTTTTTTTAATTAATTTTTTTAACTGAACTTTAATTATTCTATTTTTGGTTAAAAATTCAACAATTTGAATAAAAATGTATGCATTTTCTTGTAAGTTTGTCTATTTTAATAGAAATTGATCTTCTTGATTGAAAATTCAATTACTTGGTTGAAAGTTGAACTTCTTTGTTAAAAATTCATTTTATTATTTGAAGATCCATCTTCCTGGTTGAAGATTCAACTGTTTTGTTGAAAATTCGTTATTTTTCTAAATTCATCTTTTTAACTGAAAATTTAATGATTCCATTTTTGGTTGAATATTCAACAATTTGATAAAAAATGTATGCATTTTCTTGTAAGTTCGTATTTTTTAATAAAAATTAATTTTCTTGATTGAAAATTCAATTCTTGGTTGAAAGCTGCACTTCTTTGTTAAAAATTCATCTTATTAGTTGAAGATCCATCTCCTTGGTTGAATGTTCAACTGTTTTGTTGAAAATTCGTTATTTTTCTAAGATAATCTTTTTAACTAAATATTTAATTATTCTATTTTTGGTTGAATATTCAAAAATTTGATAATAAATGTATGCATTTTCTTGTATGTTCGTTTTTTTGATAGAAATTGATCTTCTTGACTGAAAATTCAATTACTTGGCTAAAAGTTGAACATTTTGGTTCAAAATTCATTTTATGATTAGAAGATCCATCCTTCTGCTTGAAGATTCAACAATTTGGTTAAAAGTGTATGCATTTTCTTGTAAGTTCGTCTTTTTTGGTAGAAAATAAATCTTCTTGATTGAAAATTCAATTACTTGGTTAAAAGTTGAACTTCTTTGTTAAAAATTAATTTTATTATTTGAAGATCCAACTACCTGGTTGAAGATTTAACTGTGTGGTTAAAAATTCGTTTTTTTTTAAATTAATTTTTTGAACCGGAAAGTTAATTATTCTATTTTTGGTTGCAAATTCAACAATTTCATTAAAAATGTATGCGTCTTCTTGTAAGTTCGTCTTTTTTAATAGAAAATTAATCTTCTTGATTGAAAATTCAATTACTTGGTTGAAAGTTGAACTTCTTTGTTCAAAATTCATTTTATTATTTGAAGATCAATCTTCCTGGTTGAATATTCAACAGTTTTGTTGTAAATGCGTTTTTTTTTAAATGAATCTTTTTAACTGAAAATTTAATTATTCTATTTTTGGTTGCAAATTCAACAATTTGATTAAAAATGTATGCATTTTCTTGTAAGTTCGTCTGTTTTGATCGAAAATAAATCTTCTTGATTGAAAATTCAATTACATGTTTGAAAGTTGAACTTCTCTGTTAAAAATTCATTTTATTATTTGAGGATCCATCTTCCTGGTTGAATATTCAACAGTTTTGTTGAAAATTTTTTTTTTCTTCAAATTAATCTTTTTAACTGAAAATTTAATTATCTATGTTGGGTTGAAAATTGATAGTTTTTAGTTGAAATTTCCACAATTTCGTGAAAAATGTATGCATTTTCTTGTAGGTTCGTCTTTTTTGGTAGAAAATAAATCTTCTTGATTGAAAATTCAATTACTTGGCTGAAAGTTGAACTTCTTTGTTAAAAATTCATTTCATTATTTGAAGATCCATCTCCCTGGTTGAATATTCAACTGTTTTGTTGAAAATTAGTTTGTTTTTCTTTAAATTAATCTTTTTAACTAAAAATTTAATTATCCTAGCCCCTTATTCTATTCTATTTTTGGTTGAAAATTCAACAATTTGGTTAAAAATGTATGCATTTTCTGGTAGGTTCGTCTATTTTAATAGAAATTGATCTTCTTGATTGAAAATTCAATTACTTGGTTGAAAGTTGAACTTCTTTGTTAAAAATTCATTTTATTATTTGAGGATCCATCTTCCTGGTTGAATATTCAACAGTTTTGTTGAAAATTCGTTTTTTTTTCTTCAAATTAATCTTTTTAACTGAAAAATTAATTATCTATGTTGGGTTGAAAATTGATCGTTTTTAGTTGAAATTTCCATAATTTCGTGAAAAATGTATGCATTTTCTTGTAGGTTCGTCTTTTTTGGTAGAAAATAAGTCTTCTTGATTGAAAATTCAATTACTTGGTTGAAAGTTGAACTTCTTTGTTAAAAATTCATTTTATTATTTGAAGATCCATCTTTCTGATTGAATATTCAACAGTTTTGTTGAAAATTAGTTTTTTTTTTTTAATTAATATTTTTAACTGAAGATTTAATTATTCTATTTTTGGTTGAAAATTCAACAGTTTGGTTAAAAATGCATGCATTTTCTTGTAAGTTCGTCTTTTTTTATAGAAAAATATTCTTCGTGATTGAAAATTCAATTACTTGGTTGAAAGTTGAACTCAGACAGCATTAATTTCCTTTCCTTCTGTCTCGTCCAGTACTTGTTCCATTCTTTCTTATTACCACATCTCGCCCTCGAGAATATTTTTTGCGTTTCTCTTTCCCCCTTTCTCTCCAAATATTTATGATTTTTATTGCCTAATTATCAAATTAAAATATATGCCTGAAATTAAAGTACTACAAAATATAATTAATAATCATAAATTAAAATAGCTATATAGGCTTTTATACAATTTGAATTTAATTTTGATTTCTAATCGGCTCAGTAATCTGTAACTTTCATTTAAATATAAGATTTTATCCCAGCAGGAATTAGAAGCAAAGAAAAAAATTAGTAATTTAATGTGGGAAATTATATCAATAAGATGGTCTGGGAAAACATTCTGGAATTCTGAGTCTTACTGATGTCTTCGATTTTCGTTACTGATCCATTTTGAAGATGTTTATCTTTGAAAATTCGCGAACTTGTTTAGTTTTGAATGTTTAAGGGCTAAAATCATAAAATTTTGAACATGTTTTTGAAACAGGTCTATCTTGAAGGTTTGAAATTGAAATTTTTTCAATTTAAACGGTTTGCAATTATAATTCTTCAATTTTGAAAACTTGCAATTGATAACTCTTCAATTTTTAAAATTTATAAATAAAAATGGTTAAATTTTGACGATTTTAAAGATCGAAAGTCTAGTTTTCAATTCTAAATCCTTCAAATTTTCGATATCGTCCCGGAATTAGATAGAAACATAGATTGTGGTACCATTATTTGAAATATTCTAGAACTTATATTAAAATACAGAACGTTAAGATAAAAGAAGACAAGAATCAAAAATTCATTCAACAGATTCATTATCCAAACAAATACCTTTGCTTAGAAATTACTTTTTCTATTAAGAGACAAATCAAGTTGCCGTGCAAAGGCGTTCAGTCGTTTCATCTCTTAAAGAGGGGATGGAGTAAGAAGATAGCGGGGTTTTAAGCTGTTTAAAAAGCGGGTAGCAGCACATCGTAGGAAAAGGTGTATTCCCCTTTCGATGGTGGTGAGCCCATACTTGTAGTTATTTACTACAAGAAACTATCCACCTAGAAACACTACCCAAATCGGGTAGTGTCACGCCTACCCTGAAAGGGAAATGGCTTAATGGTATACTATACCGGATTACTCTGATTTACTTAGATTACTGCGGATTACTTCGGATTACTCCGGATAACGCCGGATTGCTCGGATTACCCCGGATTACTCTGATTTACTTAGATTACTTCGGAGACCTGCGGAATACTTCGGATTACTACGGAATACTTCGGATTACGCCGGATTACCCTGGATTACTCGGATTACTCTGATTTACTGAGATTACATAGGATTACTTCGGATTACTCTGATAACACCAGGTTACACGAATTACCCCGGATTACTCAGATAACCGGATTACTCTGATTTACTTAGATTACTTTTGATTACTGCGGATTACTTCGGATTACTCCGGATAACGCCGGATTACTCGGATTACCCCGATTACTCAGATTACTCTGATTTACTTAGATTACTTCGGATTACTGAGGATTACTTCGAACTACTCCGGATAACGCCGGATTACCCCGGATTACTCGGATTACGCCGGATTACCAGTTCGGATCACCAAGTGGTCCAGCGGATTACCAGAGTTTCAAAGATTTCAATAATTTCACAAATATTACGAATAACTTTGTAAAAATTTCCCAATATTTCAGAAAGATTTCACAAGATTTCGGATAGATTTAAAAGATTTCACAAAGATTTCAGATCGATTCCAAATATTGCACAAAATTTTTAATGATTTTCCTAAGGTTTCGGATAGATTTAAAGGATTTCACAAGTACGTCAATTACTTCACAGAAACATCACAAAGATTTTGAAGACTTGAACAAATTTTGCTGAAAAATTGAAAATACTAAAGTTTATGCCTTTTTAACAATGTTAGCCTCATTGAGATGAATCGTCGCTACTACGATGTGCTCATTAAGGCGCTTCAAAACGGGTTGATTTTTAGTCCCATGTATTACAAATGACAACTTTTCTCCTACAAGGATGAATTGTTTGATGTAATATTGTAACCACGTGATCTGCAGGGCTAAATACAAGCCGGCTTAGAGCCCTTTCCTTCGAAAAATGTTCTCCACTGGGAGTAAAACCATAATGAACCGAAAACAGGGGCTCCCCGTTTCAAGAAGGGCATAGCGGGAAGGCTAACGTGTAATTTTTTGACGATACTGGAACCCAGGGGGTATACTGACTGCCTGTCATGCTGGCGGTTGCGTGCCTCACCCAACCTTCCTATTGCTATCTGATTAGAGCCGGTTTGACCGATTTGCCTAACATTTTTTTTCATACTTTTGTAAATTACGTCAAAAATTTGATTCAGCTAATTAAAATTTAATTGAATCATTTTTGCGTAATTTCAGATATTTGAAACAAATAAAGATTCAAGAAAAAAGGTATAACAATTATGAATGTCTATGATTGCAGAATTGTCAATTGTACATCCTGACAAAGGAATTGCTCAAAAAAAGGCTGCGAATTGCATAACTTTCAATTGTAAATCTTGAAAATAGAATAACTTGCAATTCCATACTTTTTACAATTCAACAGTTTCCAATTCTTGAAGCAGAATCTTTCTTTAGCATTTTTAGGCATAGAATCTAAAAAAAGAAAGGTATCTTTTGTTGCGAAAACATTTCAATCACATCGTTGATGTAGAGGGGCATATTTCTGATTTAATTGCATTTGCATTTTGTCTTTCGATGAAGACCAAACTAAATCACCCATCGGTAATGAATACACACACGAAAGAGGAAGAGGAACACGGAAGAGGAATGGAGAGGATAAGACTGTAAAGAGGAGAGGAAGTAAATATACGCGAAATTGTAAGTATTGTAAATAATTAGTAGATAAGTATTAGATAGTAACCGCGGAGGCAGAGCTTGGCAATGCGAGGCAAGGCGAAAGATAGGGTCATGCGTGCGAGAAGAAGCGAGCGAAGCGCAGAAGGCAAAGCGATAAGAGCGAGTGGTCGTAGAATTAAGGTAGCATTGAGGTGTGGATGGATGTTAGTTTGTGAGGAATAATTTGAAGACAAATTCTGTAAATCGTGGAGGTGTAAGCAAGGCAATTTTTCTGGGCCAGCAGGCCGAAAAATAAACGTTTATCTATCTATCTAACATCTCCGTCACCTGCGCTGGATGACCTTTCATTATTACGCGATGAAGGCCTCTTACAATCTCTGAAATTACGAAAAAAATACCTCAATTAAATTTTAATGTGCTGAATCAAATTCCTGACGTAATTTACAAAAAAAAAAAATTAAAAGAAATATTAGGCAAATCGGTCAAACCGGCTCTAATCAGCTAACAATAGGAAGGTCGGGTGAGGCACGCAACCGCCAGCATGACAGGCAGTCAGTATACACCCTGGGTTCCAGTATCGTCGAAAAATTACACGCTAGCCCTCCCGCTGTGCCCTTCTTGAAACGAGGAGCGCCTGTTTTCGGTTCATCATGGGTACACTCTCGGTGGTGGTTAAAATATTACACCAAACAATTCATCCTTGTAGGAGTAAAGTTGTCATTTGTAATACATGGACTAAAAATCAACCCGTTTGAAGAGCCTTAAACGTTTACACTACTATTTTCAAAAATTTACAATAAAAATCCATTTTTTCTGGGCTGAAATCAACCTATAAAGTATAAAAGAACCAATAACATGTACCTAAATATAATAATTACTATTATTGTGAATAACAATAAACAAATAATAAAAATTATTAACAATGACAGTACAATCGAAGACCTCAATTCACTCAGTTTTAAAAACGTATACATTTGCATCTGGCTTACAAGCACAGAATTTTGTCAACTGGTCTCTAGAACGATGTTAAGAGGGCTGGGGTCATGAGCTTCTGTAAGGCCATCGCCGGCCACTATTTTCTTCGGAAGTGTAGTGAAAAATATGACTTGTGTGGTATGCCTGGATTCAGAAAATAATGAGCTACAACGAGCATTTGTCAAATTTTTATAAACATTTATTATATCAAAAATATGCGTAGTCAAAGTTACCCTAGTTTTGAAGACTAATTTCTCGGCTTGTAATGATTATTTCACAAATTTTCGAAATGCTCGATCTAGATTGATATTTTATCTACAAATGTATGTATCTAATTAAAAAATTTCTCTTAAATAAATATGAAAAAACAGGTGCCAACGAAGTGTCTGCATGGAGTAAATTCAAGGCAAGTAACTACCGATCCTGGCGGCCAAATATTTAATAAATATTTAAATATTTACCACTCTGGAAACACCAGTTCTCGTAAGATCACTGAAGTTAAGCATTGTTGGGCGCGGTTAGTACTTGGATGGGTGACCATCCAGGAATACTGCGTTGCTGTTGGCCCGTCGTGGGTGTGGTGGGCCCACATTGGTAGTAAATATCCACCTAGAAACACTACCCGAATCGGGTAGTGAGGCAATCAACTTTCGAGTTCAAACTGCTAATCAATTTTTTTTTTTTTAGGCACGCCCACGCTATTGTACTCAGTACAATGCATACCCTTTACCTCACCCCGGCAAGTTCTAGGGCCTACGCTAACTGTAACTCACATCTGGCACCACTCTCAAGAAAACCTTCTCAGATTCATTTCTGCATTTTCTCTTTAGCCACCGAAGAAATGTACGAAATGTTAAAGTTCCCAAAAAATTTGCAATCGAATGTCAATAGCAAAAATTTGGATTGAAATTTCTTGATCTATCACAAAAATAGTTTCTATTATACATTATAGGGATCTTTTTTTTCATTTGAGAAAGAATCATTTGCAAGCCGACACAGTTGTCTTTAAAAGAAGGGCAACTTTGATCAAGCATATTTGTAATATTATCAATATTTAATCAAATTTTATGAATGCAATCTCAAGCATATTCTTATACTAATCCAGGCATACCATATAAGTATAATTTTTAGCAATACTTTCAGGTGAACTAGCCGCGAGAAGTTCGACAAAGTTTCGAACAAACTTTGAAATGTTGAAAAGACTCTATTTGAATATTCGTCTAATCGAAACATTTCATTGGGATAGTTTCGAAATATACTTGATATTCAGTGAAAATTTGGAATTAAATGTCTCAATATACTAGAAAAAAGCGTTTTGTAGATAGATAAACGTTTATTTTTCAGCCTGCTGGCCTTAAAAAATTGACCTGCTTACACTTCCTTTTCTTACAGAATTTTCTCAAAACTAACCCTTAAAAAACTAACATCCATCCATACCTTATATCTAAGACCGCACGCTCTTATCGCCTTGCCTTCCTCGCTTCGCCTCGCCTCGGTCGCATGTCCCTACTTTTCGCATTACCTCGCATTGCCAAACTCTGCTTCCGCGGCTAATACCTAATACTTATCTACTATTTACAATATTTACAGATTACTTATATCTACTTCCTCTACTATTTACAATCTTTCCTTCTCCATTCCTCTTCCTCCTTCCTTCTCTTCTCCATCTTACCCAACACTCCCTTCACCCATGCTACTGCCCTTTTGTCCCCCCTTTCATGCATCAATACCTCCATGCTTATCCCACTCCTTTCCACCTCTGCGCACTCCTCCAACCAGTGCTCCAGTCTTGCATCCCCCTTCATGCAACCACATCTCATCCTCGCTATAAGCTCCTGACTTCCTTTCTCACATAAATATTGCGCTCTCGCCCTTGGCATAATCCGCACATAGTTCCTGCTAAACCTTGACTCTCTCATTCTCTCTTCTCCTGCTGTCTTCTCTCTCTCCATGCCGTTTTTATTAACCAACTCATATACCTTCCTTCCTTCCTCGTGCATCCTTCTCACTTCATCCATCTGCAGTCCATTCGTTCTAAAATACCTTTCCTTTTCAACCTTTATCTTCCCACCCCCTCTTCTGTTCTCCTTCTCCCACCAACACCCCCTAACCAGGTTACTTCCCCCCTCTTCCAAAAATTTCTCCTCATATTTACACGCCCGATTCCCCGCTAGAATCCGTACACTCGTTCTCCCCGTCTCCCTCCTGACAATATAATTAGGCGTGTTCCTTGCCAACCCCAGTGTCCACTTAACATACCTCTTCTGTATCCTATTTACCTCTTCACTTTCCTTCCATCTCCACACCTCTACTCCATACAATAGCGCACTCATCACTAGTGAGTCAAACCATTTCATTCTCCTTCCAAAATCATCTGCGAATAACTTCTTTCCCAACCCCCACCCCTGCCTCATCACTACATTTGCCCTCCTCACTCTCTCTTTTATGTGACCATCCACTTTTTAATTGTGAAATAATAGTTACAAACCGAGAAATTAGTCTTCAAAAGTCAGGTTACTTTGACAAAGCATATTTTTCATATCATCAATTTTATTTATCTTGTTCATTTACGAATTCAGGCATACCGCATACACGTTATAATTGTTAACAATGGTTGTACAAAACATATAGCCACAAGAAGTCGAAATGAAGTTTGAAATGTTGAAAATACTCTACTTGAATTTTCGTCTAATCGAAACATTTCATTGGGATAGCTTCAAAATGTACTTGATATCCAGTGAAAATTTGGAATTAAATTTCTCAATATACTAGAAAAAATGCGCTTTGTATTGAAATCTTACTTTCTAATTCTGACATAATAGTTACAAACCGAGAAATTAGTCTTCAAAAGTAGGGTAACTTTGAGAGCACATAAACTGTTTTGGTATATATTTACCATTTGAGTCTTTTTTGGGCAAAATAAGTGTGTACATTTTAAAACTAGCTGCTTCTTATTTTCTCATCTTTCATCATGGTTACGAATTTTTATAGCGGATTTTGAAAGAAAACGAAGAGATCGATCGGAATAATAAAAATATTTGTATTGACTGTTATTATAATTATAACTTATGTGGTATACCTGGATTCGCAAATTAATAAGGTGGAACTAATATTTGTCAAATTTTATTTTGGCAAATTCAGTTTCAATAGGGAGCACTTTAATTCCAAATTTTCACTGAATATCAAGTACATTTCGAAACTGTCCCAATGAAATGTTTCGATTAGACAAAAATTCATCTGGAGCATTTTTAACATTTCAAACTTTATTTCGGCTTCTTGCGGCTATATTTTATGTATAACCATTGTTAACAATTATAACGTATGTAGTACGCCCGCATTCGTAAATAAATAAGATAGAACTACAATTTGTCTAATTTTGAAAAATATGGATGATATTAAAAATATGTTTGGTCAAAGTTACCCTACTTTGAAGACTAACGTCTCGGTTTATAGCGATTGCTTAACAATTAAAAAAATAAGATTTCTATACCAAAAAGTACTTTTTCTAGTGAATTGAGAAATTTAATTCCAAAGTTTTACAACATATCAAGTATATTGCGATTTTTCCGCCCTCTATTCGTGGTAATTTTCAATTGATTTCAATGTTTTCCGAAAGCATCTACAAATATTTCAAGACACACAATTCTCCCAACGGTCGAAAGTGAGGCGCACTTGTAACATGACTCCGAGGATGCACCTCTTTGTCCAAATAAAAAAAAAAGAGAACTCAGTCTGACTTCAGTGTCTCATGAAGCGAGTCGACTTTTCGAAATAGGGAAGGAAGAAAATATGGAATTTTACAGTTTGATTATTTTTCAATAAACTTTGTTTCTGTATATAAAAAT
>CAKNYM010051254.1:81399-129322 GCA_932195095.1 Andricus curvator | reverse complement strand
AAAAAGCATTTGACACGGTAAATAGAAGTAAACTTTGGGAAGTTCTTAAAGAATACGGAGTAAATGGAGGGCTCCTGCAAGCAATAAAAACAATATATACAGGTAGTAAAGCGAGCGTAAGGGTAAACGGGAAACTGAGTGACTGGTTCGATATTACGCAAGGCGTGAAACAAGGATGCGTTATGTCCTCGTGGCTATTTATCTTATTCATGGATAAGTGTCTAAGAACTGCACTCTTCGACGAAGAAGGTGTCGATCTCCAAACAGTTAAGGTACGTGGGTTAGCTTTCGCAGATGACAAGATTGTTATGGCAGAATCAGTCGAGGACTTGCAAAGAATGTTGAATAAACTTCATACAAGCATGAAGGACATGGGACTCAAAATTAACGTAAATAAAACAAAAATCATGGTGTTTGAGGGAAAGAGTGAGAAAACAATGTGCAACATTGTCCTAAATGATGAGAGATTAGAACAAGTTGACAAGTACGTATATCTAGGTAGTCTATTCACTAGCGACGGAAAAATAGATGGGGAGTTAGATAGGCGCATAAATAAGGGTAAACAGGTTATCGGTAGAGCAGGGTCCATCCTAACAAATAAAAACATATCAAAAAAAGCTAAAATGGCCATACACAATTCTATATTCGTACCGACTGTACTATACGGTAGCGAGACATGGACCTGTCAAGAAAAGGACAGGAGTAAAATTAACGCGATCGGCATGAAACCTCTGCGCATAATATGCGGGAAAACACTAATGGACAAAGTCCGAAACGAGACAATCCTCAAAGAATGTGGTGCAAAAGAGACAATAGTTGACACATGGGAAAGAAATCAGTTAAGATGGTTCGGACATCTTGAAAGAATGAAAGATGAACGACTGACCAAACAAGTGTATAAAGGTAAAGTAAATGGCAGAATGCCCAGAGGAAGACCACCGAAAGAATGGTTAGAATCTGTAAATGAGACATTGATCCGTAGAGACATAAGAAGCCATAGGAACACAAGAGCTTGCATGAAAAAATGCATGGACGTGAAGGAAGCTAGAGTAGTATGCCAGGACAGAAAAGTGTGGCGACAAATAGTTTGTAAACAGAGTGACAGTAGAATGAATGACGCCTGAAACAAAGATCTTGGATACTAATGGGCCCAAGTGGAGAACCATACATAACAATTTTGTGAGGCTCTTCACTTGGGGTGATCGCTAGAGAGATTGATCAGCAACCTGGGTCGGAGCAGTGTTGCGGAGTAAACGTGTCATTTAAATAAATAACACGAGAATTCCAGATCAATCTAAAATATATATACCTAACACTTATATACCTACCTACCTTATACCTATATACCCATATGCACACTACTATTCTCCAACCGAGCAAGTCACGCCTACCCCGAAAGGGAAATGGCTTAATGGTATAATAATAATAATAATCCAAATGAAAGGTTCGGATTAGACGAAAATTCAAATAGAGAATTTTCGTCATTTCAAACTTTATTTCGACTTTTTGCGGCTACTTTATGTATAACCATTGTTAACAATTATAACGTATGTGGTATGCCGGGATTCGTAAATAAATAAGGTAGAACGAATATGTGTTAATGATGCATTCGAGACGATTTCGAGAAAATTCGAGATTTTCTTGAAACATGTTTAGGTGAACTCAAAACTTCATGGAGATCAAGAATCTCGAATAAAAAATTTCGAAATCTCGAGTCGAGGATCTCGAAACTTTTTATTCGAGATTCTCGATCTCCATGAAGTTTTGAGTTCACCTGAACATGTTTCAAGAAAATCTCGAATATTCTCGAAATCGTCTCGAATGCATCACTAACATTTGTCAAATTTTATTAAATCTTGATGATATTAAAAATATGCTTGGTCAAAGTTACCCTACTTTTGAAGAATACTTTCTCGGTTTGTAACTATGATCTCACAATTAAAAAGTAAGATTTCAATACAAAACGCTTTTTTGTAGTATACTGAGCAAATTAATTCCAAATTTTTACTGGATATCAAGTATATTTCGAAACTATGCCAATGAAATGTTTCGATTAGAAGAATATTCAAATAGAGTATTTTCAGCATTTCAAACCTTATTTCGACTTCTTGCGGATATTTTATGTATAACCATGGTTAACAATTATAACGTACGTGGTATGCCTGAATTCGTAAATAAATAAGGTAGAAGGAATATTTGTCAAATTTTAATAAATATTGATGATAATAAGAATATGCTTGGTCAAAGTTACCCTACTTTTGAAGACTAACTTCTCGGTTTGTAATGATTGTTTAACAATTAGAAAGTAGGATTTCAATACAAAACGCTTTTTTTCTAGGATATTGAGAAATTTAATTCCAAAATTTTCACTGAATATCAAGTATATGTCGAAACTATCCCAATGAAATGTTTCGATTAGACGAATATTCAAATAGAGCATTTTCGACATTTCAAACTTTGTTTCGACTTCGTGCGGCTACTATATCAGAAACTATTCAATTATTACTTGTGTGGTATGCCTGGATTCATAAACGAATAAGGTGGAAGGGATCTTCAAAGATAATTGAAAAGGAAATAAATCTTTAAAGAACAACTGGGATTGAAAATATTAACCGATTTTTTTCAATCTTTTTTTGATTTACTCGTAATAATATAACGAGGCTAATGCAGTCTATTAAAATTGAATTAATTAATATTGTACCAAATTTGGATTTTTCTCTGCTGTGTCTAATCTCAAACAATGGGAAGTTCGCGTGAGGCCAAACACCGTCCGCTCGACAATCTACCCCCTGCCGCAAGGGTACCGGTTTCCAGACAATGCCTGACCCAGGCCGACTGTCCCCTGATGATGACTTTATTGCAGGCAATTTTTTTCACTTTTTTTTTCCTGAAAATATTCCTGGTGTGATTGGTGTCGAAAATTTTGTTGTTCACTAACAAGCTCCACCCTTTTAGGCGTGCTTATCATATTTCTGTCTCTCTCGCACACTCAACTCAGAATTCCCACGGGTGTCCCTAGCCCTCTTAATGTCACCAATATTCAATAGTTCAATGAAATTTGAGAACTAAGTTAAACTGCATCTGGGCTATCAAGATGGTTAGTCTGAAACTGGGAGTAATTTGGAGATTGGAAGACAAATTAGAGCTGAGTAACAACTAAAAGATTTCCCGTTCTATTCTCCGTCTATTATCCTTACAATTAGATCATAAAAGTATCCATCCTAGCTAAGCTTCGGACTGGGTTAAAGAATTTGACTGATACTACGTTTATGAATTGGTAGTGGAGTAGTGTCTTAGTTATAGGGGGGGGGGGGGCCGCTATCCCACCCTGTGCCCCTAAGGCTCCGCCGCCTCTGAAACCAAGACATTTCTTTCCCAGAGATTCCCTCAGATTTCAGTTTGGCTAGAGGAAGTTCGTGATCGAGAGTTTTGAACGCCCAAGTCTTATCGAATAGGGCTAGAATGGTGACCTCCGAACGGTCCAGTGACATCTCGTCTGATACATGGAGCAGGGTTGTAGCCACCGAGAAACCCTTCCTGAAACCAAAGTGGTGACTTAAGAGGATCCCATTATTACTTATGTACGGAGAGAAGTAAATCTTCAAAATTAAAAACTCTCAAATTTTAAAATATTAACAATTCAAAGTTCTGCAATTTTAAAGAATTCTGATGAAATATTCTTGAATTTTGAAAATATACAATTCCAAAATGTTTCAATTTTTATAATTTATATTTCAAAGGTATGTAATTTGGAATCTTTTCTTTTTAATAGTTCAATTTCGAAGATTTAGAATTAAAAAATCTTCAATTATAAATATTTACAATTTAAAGTTCTATAATTTTAAACAGTTATAGTTTAGAGTTTTTCAGTTTTGAAGATGTATGAATAAAAATTCGAAAATTTTTTAAATTCTAAATATTCTAGATTGAAGAAATTTCGAATGTAAAGCATTAAAGTCATCGAATTTTTTAAAGTTGTAAAACTTTAAACTTGCATAATTTTAAAGCGTAAAAATAGAAAAATCTTCAATTTTAACGATTTGAAATTCAAAGTTCTACAACTTTGAAGAGTTACAATTGAAAACTGTCGAATTCTGAAGATGTTTTAAAAACAAAATTCTCAAATTTGGATGCTTTTGAAGATCAACAGTGAAGTTTTCAATTATAAATCTTCCAAATTGAAGAAATTTCTAATGTTAATCATCAAAATTACAGAATTTTTAATTGTAAAACTTAAAAATTGCTTAATTTTTAATTGTAAATTAAAAAAAATCAAAATCTCTTCAATTTTAAAGATTAAAAATTTAAAACTCTACAATTTTAAAGTTTTACATTTGAAAACTGTCAATTGTAAAGATGCATAAATACAAATTCCTAAATTTTGATGAGTTTGGAAATCAAATCAAGTTTTCCACCCTAAATATTCCCAAATGAAGAAAGCTCGAATGTAAAGCATTAAAATTACACCATTTTTTAAATTTGTAAAACTTTGAACATGCTTAATTTTAAATTTTCAAAATCAGAAACTCGTAAATAACGATTTACAAGTGAGATTTCTACAATTTTGATGTTTTTGAAGATCAACAATCAAATTTTCAATTCTAAATCTTCCAAATTAAAGAAATTTCAAATGTGAATCATCAAAATTACAGAATTTTTCATTGTAAAACTTAAAAGTTGCGTAATTTTTAATTTAAAAAATCAAAATATCTTCAATGTTGAAGATTTAAATTTTAAAGCTCTACAATTATAAATTTTTACAATTGAAAACTGACCATTTTTAAGATGCATAAATAAAAATTTGTAAATTTTGATGAGTTTGGAAATCAAGTCAAGTTTTCCATTCTAAATATTCCCAATTGAAGAAATTTCGAATTTAAAGCATTAAAATTACAGCATTTTTTAATATTACAAAACTTTAAACTTGCATGATTTTTAATAGTAAATTTTCAAAATTAAAAACTGTTCAAGTTTAATGATTTACAATTTAAAGATTTTCAATTTTGAAGAGTTCAAATTGAAAAATGTTGCAAAGATAAAAACAAAATTCTCAAATTTAATACGAAATTTTCAGTAACGAAATAATATGTGGCTGTTTTAAGAACATTAGCCGCATTCGGAGTTATTGTATAATAGTATTTGTGCACCTAGCTGTTGGTTGAAAATCCATTATAACTTTTTGGAGCCAATTAGTACGTAGTTTTCTTCAAGAGGCTAAAAGCTGTTTAAAATTAGTTGGAGAATCGTCTGTCTGTGTTATAAGCTGAATTGGAATATAGGAATTAGTTAATTATAATAAGAACACCTGTGAAGTTAATATTTAGTTTTTATTTGATTAGATGCTTACCGTATTTTGAGGCTAGGAATTGTTTCAAAAATGTGTGTTTCGGTACTGGAGCTACTATTGTTTTTGACATTGTGAATTTCTTCAGTGTATGTGCCTACTGCGAAATTTAATTTCCCTAAAACTTAATTTTCAAGATCTTGCTTGACAATATCAGCTAAAATGCCAGATATTCGAGACCCCATTGGGGTTTCAAAAGTTTGTTTGTATATTATGTTAGAAACAACTTAGAAGGGATGGCAATGACGTTTAACGATCCAATTGAGAGAAGTAACTGATTCATTGTATAACGAGTTATAAATTATGTTTGCGGTTCGGCTCGCCTGAACGCACTGACTTTCTTAGTCAGTGACTCCCAACTGTCTAGTGATAAATGTAAAAAAGGTCCCTAGTATTAAATAGCGAATGTCCCTAACACTCGGGCATCCTCTATACGTATGGCTCGTATACGAGACAAAAGTTTACGTCGATTTCTTTCCTGAATAAAAGTAATTAAAAATTCATTACAATGAGAATGAACATCTACTTCCGCATACAAAATAGTTGAAACTGTATATTTAACGAAATTAAATCGGGAAGCAATAAATTAATTTATTATTAATTTATTGAATTAAATTAAACCTTAATTTTCTGTTTGGCCTTGAAGTACTTTCTATTTCAGCGCATTTCGATTGGTGCGTGGTTTCTTGTTTATCGTCGATAATCAATTCTTCCTGCTTATCTGCATGTTCGTTCTCTTCTTCGTTTGATGAATCTAAATCGGAGTCGAGATTAATTAAATCCTCCGATTCGGTTTGTCGCCAAATTTTAAGTTGGCAGACGTGAGCAGTCGATGCGTATCTTCTGCCTCGGCCATCCTTGCGTAGAGTAGCAACTCCATAAGTATATCCAGGTAAGATTCTAGTCACAACGAGTGGCTTAAATTTTGCGAGCATTTTTGAAGATTCGCCTGGTAATAAAACTCACTGATGAGGGCCACCATTGTGTGCCGAAACGTTTGAAAGAACTTAATTCGTTTCAATTCACCTGACCCTAAAGCCAACAACTGACATCAACAACTTCCACACAAGTCAAAAATAATTTTGGTATTCTTGAAATATTTTTTTAAAACTCTTGACTATTGTTTTTATAATATTTATGCATATTCAGGGCTAAACTATTCAAAAAAAGGAATAGAAACAAAAACAAAAAATCTAAAATGTACCAGGACGTGAACCCATGACGAGAGACTCTCCAGTCTGAAACCTAAACCATTGCTCCATCGCAGCTTGCTCGATTATCCTATAATTCTAACCGATAGTGATTGTGCACGAATTTCTTTCAACCCATTCTTCTCATAAACCGTTTTCTATCTAAGTAAATGGTTTCAGCTTTTTTCATCTCAAATTAAGCCCACTTCGCTCACAAAAGATGTTTAAAATCCGTGTCACGCGCACTCCCCTTGTAAGAAAATTAATTTTAAACCAATAAAAAAACAAATAGAATAGTTACATGTTTTAATTTAATGTGAATTTTTCCGGATTTTTTTTTAAATTGTGCGAAATGATAAAAAATTGCCTTAAAAACTTCCAGATTCTTTTATGACAATTTTCAGAGATTAGCAATTTTTGAATCAAAGCGCCCCCAATGCACCAGGCCAGTTTACGAACTAAAATTACCCACTCTGATCTTCTCTACCGACATTATCAAACTGGAAAAATGCCGCCCTGCTTGACCCCTTAAGTAGGAGCGTCTATCGTCTATTTTAGTTCGTAAACTGGTTAGTTCTATTGAGGGCGCTGCGGAAAATCACTCGAAATTGAATGTATGGGATCGGCAATCTCCCACATCATCTCTGTTTCAGCCTTATCTAAAGGACATAATTTTGCAAGTAGCTCCCTCCAAAATCCCGAAAGATGAAATCATCAGTAATTTGGAATCCACAATATATATCCTTCCACCCGAAAAAGCGAATGACATACGGCGTAGGACGGCCAACATCTTACGCCAATCCCAACTTCCCTCCTCAAACTTAACATAACAAGAAAAAACAGCAATTAATGAACTCAATCAGAATAAAGACAACAGATTGACATTCAACTGCAAGACATCCTAGTGAGTTTCGACGTAGTATCTCTCTTTACGAAAGTACCAATCTCTGATACAATCGATATTATTAAATCCTTTCAATTCCTTTCCAACGGCCATGCCACGCTGAAAAAACCAGTTCTCGTCAGATCACTGAAGTTAAGCAGCGTTGGGCGCGGTTAGTACTTGGATGGGTGACCATTCGAGAATACTGTGTGCTGTTGGCATATTATGGGTGTGGTGAGCCCAAACTTGTAGTTATTTATAACTACAAGAGAACTATCCACCTAGAAACACTACCCGAATCGGGTAGTGTCACGCCTACCCTGAAAGGGAAATGGCTTAATGGTATACTTACTTACTTACTTTGAAAACTTCCCCTCCAATCTCACACCTTTGATAGAACACTGTCTCACTGATACCTACTTCTCTTATAATAACCAATTCTACGAACAAACCTCAGGAGCAGCAATGGGGTCTCCAATCTCACATGTAATAGCCAACATCTTTATGGAAAATCTAGAAACTAAAATCGTTAACAAATCCAAGCTTAAACCGGAATTTTGGTGCCGTTAAGTTGGCGGCACTTTTGTCATCTGGAGACATGGACTAGATGAACTACACAAGTTCTTCGATTTCATCAATCAATTACACCCTAACATCCAGTTCACCATGGAAATTGAACAAAACGGAAAATTACCTTTCTTGGAGGTACTAGTTTACAAAAGATCTGATAGCACATTAGGACATGAAGTTTACAGAAAACCCACCCATACAAACAGATACCTACATGCCTCCTCCCACCACCAGCCATCTCAAAAGCCGTCGGTCATCAACTCCCTTGTATACAGAGCTGTCTCCATGCCAGATAAAGATAACTTACAAAAGGAACTACAGAATGGTAAACAAATCCTAGTACAAGACGATTACACAAACAAACAAATTGATAAAGCAATAAGAAAATACACTTAAAAAAACAATACAATACAACCTACTAAAGAAATATAGAGAAAAACGATCACCATCCTACCCTGCATTCAAGGTATCACAGAACAAATAGGAAGAATTCTCAACAAACACAACATCCAAACCATATTTAAACCACATGCGAAAATAGAACAAACTTCTAAACAACCCTTAAGATAAAAAGGCACCTTTCAGTGATCCGGGAGTATAGAAAATCCCTTGCTCTTGTTGCAAAATCTATATTGGAGAAACCGAGAGGGCGGTGAGCCAACGTGTATAGCAGCTCCCTGGCACTCAAAGCTAAAAATGGGCACACATTTGACTGCCCTGCGCGTTAGTACTCAAATTGCCCGAGCGTAGCGCTGATTACCTATAGGGCCGGCTTTCTTGAAAATACATGGCAAAATTGTCAACATTCGAAGTTTTATTATATTTTCTGGTAGTTTATTAGTCCTTTTTTCGTTTTTTTTTTTGCTGAAAATGATCAGTGATATATAATTAATTGAAAAAACATTAAACATGGTGAAGTGTTTAGCAGTGAACTGTGATTCTGGTTACAAAAAGAAACTGAGTTCGGAGGAGCAAACTCAACGGTTTTTTTATGTGCCAAAAGACAAAGTGTCAATCAAAAAATGGCAAAAAGCAATTTTGAGAGATGACATTAAAGTCAAAGAAGGTCAAGCGGTTTGTGAGAGACATTTTGCAGAAAGTGACATCATCCGCGAAAGAACAATTACTGGTCCTGACGGAACTGTTTTAGAAACGGTACGTTATTGTATGAATTTAATTATCGTATTTATTTTCCTTTGTGTATATATTGCTTTTTTTTATTATGTACTTTGAAATACAAATTCCGTCAGAGTTTAATCATGAATTCGTGGAATAAAATTAATAGTTTAAAAAAATAATAATTTAAAGAACTAAATAATAATATCTTTAGCTCCAAAAAATATATTTTATATTTAAAATTTGTAAAATTTCAAAAAATAATGCAAATAATTTGTATATGAGTATCAATAATTCATCATATTCTCTTGGCATACTATTTTATATTGGCAATTATTTAAATTTGAGAACGCGCTATAATTATTTGTGGGAAAAATATTTTTTTTTTTTATTAACAAAATTTTAATATTGAATAAATAAATTTTAATAAACTATTTTTTGTAGACTCCGTATAAAAGGCCGCGACTTCGAGAAGGAGCCGTACCAATACTCCATTTGGGACGAAACGAAAAGCCTGAAAAACATTTTGAAAATTTAACTAATTTAATTGTTGAAAATTTAACTAATTTGAAGAATTTAACTAATCTAAAGAAAATATAAACGTTTTTTTGCACATAAAATTACATATTATTACTGTTGTGTTTTACAGAAAGCAGGAGAAAGTTATAATTTTTTGAAATGCTTGTTGCATTCATTTTATTTATTGAAATGTTATGTTACATATAAGATTTATAAGAATTATACTTTTTTAATTAAAAAATTGCCTTTTTATTAATCTCATATACATACCTCTTGATTACTGTCATTTTTATAATTGCAAAATAATTTGGTAAGTTACTTTATACTGTTTTAAAATAAAATGTTTTAATATTAAATTAGGTACATGAATTTTTACGACGCAAAAAACCTTTTAATTTAAAATCGTGATACTAAAGTTCCTAAATTAATTAATTATTTAATTAATAACAATTTTATTGTTATTACTTTGTTTAAATTTATTATATTAAATGTATTATCTTGGAAAAATTTTTCGTATTGCTTTCACACATTTAATAACTTAGAAACTTAATATATTTCACTTTTTTCGTTATATATTTTATACTAGTATATGCCAAAAACATTTAACTTCTTTTTTCCATTAAAAAAATACGAAAAAGCGGTTCAGATTTTAAAAAAACATAAATATTTGCATTTTTGCCATGTATTTTAAAGAAAGTCGGCCCTATAGGTAATCAGCGCCACGATTTCGCCTGGTGGCCGTGATCCATCTTTCAGCCAACTTTTATAATACAGGCCACCATGAAAGTGCCAGGGGGCTGGTGTAAAGTAACATGAGAGTAAAGTCAGGCTAAAACATTTCACGCAATCAGCCCTAACTGAGCATCATTTCGAAATAGGACATAGCATTTTATTTGACAAAACAACCGTCATCGGAAAAACATACAATTTTTTTCCAAGAAAACATAGAGAACCAATCGAAATCTTAAAACACCCTAATAACATAAATAGAGACAATGGTTATAATACCAATCCGATTTGGCTTTCCGTCCTCCGGGGTTTAAAAAAAAAGACTTGATTGGCCAATCAAGTTCGACCAGTCCCCACCATGAGGTGCTCTAGCCAATCACAGGCATTGTAGAGAATACATATATAAAAACAACATAACCTGAAACTTCAGTTTCAGGTCAGCCCTGAAGAAGTGAACTGCAATGTTCACGAAACGTCGCCAAGATTCATAGTTTCGCACACGATTGAAACCCGAAAAAGCTTTACATTTTAAATTTGAATGCATTATAGTGAATCATAGTGAAAGCATTGAATCTATTATTATTATTCAATCGTATATATTTTATTATATGGTATTGCTAGTTCTTACGCCAAGGCATGCGCTAAGTCACCATTCTTAAGATAAATGTTCTCAATATAGCGAGTGCTCATATCTTAATTTTAAACTTAACTATTATATAAAAAAAATTCAAGCTTCGAATAATCAATTATTATTTAATTTCTACATACTTCTTCACCATGAACGTAAATTTACACTTTTATCAGAAACTTATTAATAGATTTCCCAACATAGCATCCACTCTCATAAATACGTATTTCAATTTCATTTTCAAAAAATATATTTTATATATTGCAGGTCCTATTTATTTAAAAAAAATTAGCATTCCTAGTAATAATAAGAACGTTTATTTAATGTGTCTAAAATTTTTCGATTTTATCTATCCATATATTTAATAAAAAAATTATTATAAAAATTCCCTTTGCCTAAGAATTTAGGCAAATCCATAAACTTTAAAATACACCTCACGGTTATATTCAACAAAACAACAATAGTTAATAGTCTTCGATTGAAATAATGTTTATTTTTGAACAAATTTTTTATTGTTAAATAAACTTCTTATATTCATTATAATTGGTTCCAAAGTAAAATAATATAAACTACGGTTATATCCTGCGAAATGTAAAAGGTATCGTAACGAAACGTTATTTTTGTACAATACTGAATAAATAGTCTGGAAGAAGTCGAAGAAATAAGGTTTTTCCTTATAAATTCCTATTTGTTTACAATGCATTATTCATAACACATTTTTACACACAAGAAATTTACAATGTCAAAAACATTAGTAACTCCAGTACTGAAACATTTTTGGAAGAATTGCTAACCTCAGAATAAGGTGAAGATCTTATCAAATTGAAACTAAATATTAACTTCTCAAGTGTAATTATTATAATTAACTAATTTATATATTCCAATTCAGCTTTTAACACTGACAAACGATTCTTAACCTACAGCTACACTGTAAAAAAGCCACCGGAACTTTAAGAGTGAAATCACCATTTGAGACGTAGTGATTTTACAGTCGATTGTAAAATGAAAGCGGGTCGCGTACACTCTTTACAATACTATCTTTGTGCTGATTTGATGCATGCGTCTTTTGGTCTTATGATCAGCCGTTGGTTTTGTTTTACGGTTCGGATCCGCTAAAATTCTCGCTGCATCATGCACACAACAATTGATGGTCTAGAGGTTGGACTCTTCGGAAAAATCTCCACGAAGCGTGTCATCCAGGCCAGCCAGATCTTTGGGCTTGAGAGAAACCTGGATGTTTATGTTTCTCCTGGTCCTAAATCATCTTTCTTCTTCTACTGTATGCCTGCTCACCAACTATGTTTGCTGTTATAATTGTTGTTCCCACGAGCAGCTAGTGCAAGGTGTCGTCCGCTCTAGCAGAGCCCCGCATGCGAGGGTAAAATTATATACTCTGAGAGATCGTCCGGTATCCCAGAGGCACCAGTTGCGACACCACTCCCTGGTACCATGCAGCCTTCAGCACGGTTACTTACGCTTTGACTTTGGGTTTCTTCCTGCGGGACTATCCCTGGATAATTTTCCGCGAACGCTTATTAACTATTGTAACCATATTCAGTAGAAACTCTTGATACAGGGACTCTATGTTCGCAATCTGAGGACGCGTTCGGTGGCTTTGTAATAGACCCTCCGATTGGATTCTGAAGGAAACAAAAGCAAAAATATATATGGCTCATATGGCTGTATGAAAATAAAAATAATAAATCGAAAATTCTTTTCCCAAAAATCAGTAGAAGTTTCAGTTTTTGAGTTATAAAATATTTAAGCTGGACCAATCAGTTGTGCGGTATAAGCAGTCATGCGTGCGTGAGCAGGAGTCCAACGCAGTGTTAGTGACCGCGCTTCTCCCGTCGCTATCCACACCTAGGCGCTCGCTTCAATGTAAGACACGGAGCGCTGCGCCCTGCGAGAGAGCAAGGCAGTGCACTCACACTTAAATAAAAAAAATAGGTTCTTACGATGGCAGACAGAAAGGCGAAGTTTGGTTATTAAAACAAAAGAAAGAAACAGCCCTTGCACGATTATTTGGACTAAAGTCATAATCGACGGATACTTACTAGGCACTAGTGTTGATGCACTTGGACAAATGTTACAAGTTAAAAATTATAATAGACCAAAATGAAATTACTCCGAAACAATTGTTAGCGATCAAAATTTTGATTTCAGCTGTCGTACTTAAGGAAATAAAATTGTTTTGGAGAATAATAAGAACATATTAATTTCTCTAGTGACATAATTCTTCAATAGATGCGTTTGGAACAAGCTTCAAAAACCAACCTCTCAAGGTTACTTATTTCAATTTTCTTTGAGGAGTAGAAGACTTTTTTCCATCGAGTACCTAAGTAGATCAAAGATTGTTTGCAATAGTCAAGTTTTTTGGACTCCACTGATTTTTCATCAACTATGTCCTAGAGGATGATGTTCTGACATCCTTAAGAAACAACCCTTCCAGTGATATTGATCGGAATTGATTTTAAGGAATGTTAGAAATATATGTTCATCCTCTAAAATGAAAGAACGAAAAATTTCAGACGTGATAACAGTTTTTGACCCCACTACTGTTTTTACCATCTCAATGGCCATGGGGATTATGTCCTAATATCCTCAACAAACTTCTGTTGCACTAAAGACGATAAAAATTCAATTTAAGGTCTGTTAAAAATTTGTGCATCCTCTACTAAGAAAGAAAGACAAATTTCCGAAGTGATAAAAGTTTTTGGTCCCACTCATTTTTTCATCGAATCAATCACCCTGGGGATAATATCCTAACATCCTCCAGAAACCACCCTTCCAGTTAGGTCGATCAAAATATAATTTAAGGGGTTTAAAAAATGTTTGCTTCTCCCCTACTAAGAAAGAACGAAAAATTTCCGAAGTATTAAAAGTTTTAGCCCCATTTAACTTTTTCATCAACTCAATGACCCAGGAGGTGATGTTCTAAAACCTATTAGTTCACCCCTATTAGTAAAAATAGAACAATTTCCGAAAAGATACAAATTTTTGGTCCCACTGATTTTTTTATCAACTCTACCATCCAGGAGATGATGTCCTATCATTCTAAAGAAACAATACTCGCAGGGCATCATTTCCTAGATCATTGTGTTTGACGGAAAAATTAGTGGGGCCAAAAACTTTTATCACTTCGAAAATTCTTTGTTTTTTCATAGTAGGGGGTGAACAAATATTCATAACACCTCTTAAATTATATTTCGATCGACATTACTGCAAGGGTGGTATCTTAAGGATGTTAGAACATCATCCCTGGGTCATTGAGTTCATGGAAAAATAAGTGTGGACAAAAACTTTAATCGCTTCGGAAATTTTTCGTTTTTTCATAGTAGGGGATGAACAAATATTTCTTTCGCCCTTGAATTGAATTTGGATCGATATTACTGCGACACTGGTTACAATTGAATACAATTTTCTCATTTTCAACCGTCATGTTGAATCTTCCATTTTGGCTTTTGTAATTTTGACTTCCAAATCATAAGCATAAATCCAGAAAAAACCCTAAACACAAAGTTTCATGAAATTTGAACAAAGTTTTTTTTATTTTCAATTATCATATTAAATCCGCCATAATGCATTTTGCAATTTTGACATCATATTGATAATAAGAAACTCTGAAAACACTGATTTAAGAGAATATTTATAGGAATGTTTAAGAATTTGTTTGAAAATAGATTTGTGGACGATTTTGAACGTATAAATAACCTTATAGGCTTTGTTTTTGTCACACCAAATAGAATTTTTTTCTGATAAGCAGAACAAATGTTTTAGAAATTCAGCAGATGATGCATGGCTTTGGTGATTGTTCTGAGCCGTTGGTGGAATCTGCAAGAATAATAGAAGATATGGTCTTGCGACAAATGAGGTCAATTGTTCAAGAAGCATGCAAGATTGCAGAACGACGAGGGAGTTCCATGGTTGAAACCGAAGATTTTATATTTCTTCTACGTAGAGACAAAGTTAAAATGCATCGCCTTATAAAATACCTTGGTAAGGATCCCTTTTTCTCATACACTATGTGGATTGTTGTTATGTTATAACTAACACCCCGATGAATTCAATCAGACACATGAAAATGTATACTTATTGTTAGTAGCCCTCGGAACATTCTCGAAAAAAGATTCGTACGTTGAACATGGATCTAGCTGAAGCATCGGTCTCTTACAGACATACATTGGATTACTCTGCAAAATCCATTAATCTAACTTCACGCAGTGAACCTTAGTTATCCATTTGATTCAACCCTGTGTATTTAAATATTCAATTAGTCTTTTAGTGTATCTCGCTAATCTATATTCCTACAAATGGAAAGCGACTAAAAATCCTACCCAAAGAGCAAAAGTGTCTTGCATTATCAGAGTAATAATTGGAAGACGTTAAATGTTTTTTTTATCGAACACGTCCTCAAGACAAGAGCTGTCTTAATTGTCTCGAAAACATTACTATTAATCAATAGCAAGAAAAATATAATAGCTAATGCGGCGAAGGTGACGCACTTTATTTTCACGTACTAATGCAAATTAAAAAAGATTTGGAAACAAACTAGCTGTTTATCAAACTTTGTAAGTTAATTTCTTGTATAATTAGAATCCAAAATTATAAAGCAAAAATTTTAAGCATTTAACCATTTTGTCATTCTGAACATCTGATCGGTCAGAACGAACCTAACTTACAGACAAATAAAAGAATTTATAACCGTGATTATTATCATAGAATAATTTTATTATACTGAAAAATTATTCCAATTAGATTTTTTCTATACTAGTAATTACATTGAATACATATTTCTCAACTTTTCACTAGTTTCGGATGCGCCTCATTATTCAAATATGAATAGAGCAGAATAAAGATTTTTAATGTAAAAGTGATTAATTTTACCTAGGATATGAAACTCTACATCATCTCAGAAACTCTGGATAGTATATTACATAAAAAAGTTTTATAAAGTAAAAAAAGGTGCAGTTCTAAAACTGTTTTTAGCTGCTATAATAGTACAAGAAAGGCAATAAAAACTATCTTTTGGTCAGCAAATTGAATCTATTTTATCAATTTCTTCATTATTCAACATGGAAAACATAAATACAGTTGAATTTCAATTTAAGCACGGTTTTGGTTCTGTCCTTCGACTTAGATTAAGCGTCTCCGAACGTAAACAGTCAGGGCCGTGTCGCAATGTTGCGCAACGTGGCGCAGTTATCCAGCTAGACAGTTGGGGTACTCCTCGCATTCGAAACCGCCTCGCGGCGTAATTCTTGGAACGCATAAATCGAAATTACTGAAATTGAAATTCGACTGGACGATGTACATATTCGGCAACTAATCTAGACGACAGGGACTTGTTGTCCGATACTACTGAGGGATTCACTGACGACCTTGTGGTGTTGATAGAGGAAAAAGATCCAGAACAGGCGCAAAGCAGAGTAGCACGAGTGACCAGCCTGGTCAGGGACCGGCTAGAAGACATAGTGCTGGATGCGATCTGCATATAGCTAGTGCGTGCTGTAACGTCTCGGCTGCAGCAGTAATCCTGGTGGCCAGAGTAATCTACATTAACCTGGTCGAGAAAGACCGAAAAAAGTTTTACGAATCTAACTAAATGGAGGGCGACCGCATTAGGATCAGAGCACAGGAGGGACTCGTACATAAACGGAATGTCAACAGCGGTGAGATAGCATGACCAAGGGCAAATGGACTGCAAAAATAGTTAATAGTCTTATGCGTTAGGTTTGAATCACGCTGGCGTGCTTCCGCAATGGTAGTTTATTATTCAAGCGTTTAAAATTACGACAACTGATTAATTATAAGTATATAAATAATATATCTGCAAACAAGGCGTGTGCTTAATTAAAATTAATTTTATTTACAATATTTTAAAAAATTTTGGTGGCGAATAAAAGCCAGTACCATCTCATTAATGACTACTAACTCCCAGCTGAGTTAAATTTGGTAGCAATGACAGTACCGCGCCGTTTTTCATCCTGCATTAAGCCTATATCGCGTCGGTACTAGAAACTGGGGCTGTACCGAGCCAATACTGAAGCCCAATACAGTCGTTTAGTATACCGCCAAAGTTAGCAATCAATAATAAACAGCATTGCCAGTATTGATGATTACGTCAGGGTGGTAAAGCCTGACTAATTATTTGTTGTGGTTACTGATCGGCGTCAGACGTGTTTTTGGCGCGTCCTTACTTTTCAACTAATAAATAGTGGTTTTTTTGCATTATTGACGCGCTAATTGTGTGTGATGTGACTGTGATATCTTTCTGAGTGTTATATATTAGCTGTGCTGGTTTTCCGGTTGTGGGTGCTTTTAAGACATTTTACGCCAATTTCAAACTAGAGACTGTTACAACTGCCATTTCGAACAAAGGATGAGTGTTTAGAATGCAAAGAAACGATTTCCAGAGGAGCATCGGACTGCATAGCCTGTAATAAGTGTGGTGACTCATTTCATTTAGCCTGTATCAATGTTGGTATATCCAAATAGATCTTTAAAAATCTAAAAAAAGGTCCAAATGATTTTACTTGTGGTAAGTGTAAATTGCGTTCCGGATACGTTCAGCCTGCACAGATTGTACAGTCCCATATATCCCCCAAACTCACGTGCAAGGTCGCTGGTGCCTTGTCATCCGACTATGCCGTCTAGGATGCACAGAAGTTTGCGGTAGTGCAGGCGCAATAGTTTTCAGAATTTCTTAAAAGAATTCGAGCGCGGACAACTTGAATGGATTTCTGACATCAAAGCTTCCATTCATCATATGAAGACTGACATCTTAAAGAATGATGAACGCATCAGCACACTGAAGGTTAATTCAACAGTTCACGACGAAGAATTAAAGACTGCTGCTCGTTTAAACGACCTTTGAAATAGATGGATTACCAATGGAATCGAACGAGGACTTTCTGACCTCCCTGTGAAGTTACACCCCCAATATTAAAAATCAAACATTTTTTAAGAGCTCTGGCTACCTCATCAATAATTCCGAAGTTCTTGATAGGTTTCAGCAATAGTTCTAATGCCTAAAGTATTAAAAACTCACTTTTCGCAAATAGAGGGCTAACTTCACACTCCCCCCCCCCACTTTTGCAAAAGTGAACTTTTTTTTAGAGTTCCGGGTAGATTAAGCATAGCTCTAGAGTTCCTGATGTTTTTGCTTCCTCATAGAGGAAGCTTTGTAATGGTAGCATTTTCCAAAATTTTTAGATTCATTTAATTAAACCTTCCTTAATTTAAAAATGTCTAATACAATGTTCTAAGCAATTGTTCGGATGTGTGTGTGTGAATGTTACACTTTTTCTGAACACGATTACTTGAAAACGGTTGCAGATAAATTGATGCAATTTGGAGGGCTTATTTTTACCACTAAAATCTTGAAACTGACCGAACGATTTCTAAAAATATTTATTCCTTTTTTTTAGCACTCAATAATATTTTAAAAATCGGTTTTTTATAGTAAAACTTTTTTCATTAGCATAATTGAAAGTTGATGCAAGAATATAAAAGATTCCTTGGTTCGAGACGAATCGATTGACCTGTAATATTAATACATTTTATTAAAGAGTAGGGAAGCTATAGTAATGCATAATATTTGAAAATACGGTTTTTTATATACAAGGTTCATTCGAGTAAGACACCACACCACGGCTTCTGCTAGTAGTAATCCGTCTTTAGTTTTTATTAACGGTAAATATCCTTTTTTCATTTCATTATTTAGAGCGCCTACTGGAATTACCTGTCGAGTTCTTGCTTTTATATGAATTTTTCCTAATCCTGTTCTTTTGTTGTCATATATTTTTTCTTAAGCGATTTTTGATTCTTTATTCTCGTCCTAGAATTGCATCCGTATTAATAGGGAAATCCGGTGAAACTATATGAAAAACTACCATAGAGTTTTCTAAGGTTAGCTTTAATGTGCCTATAGCTGTAATTCTAATTGGCGTTATTCCCCTGATCTCTATAGATGCATCTTCTGTTATTAATAACTCTTATTTTAAGGACTTTAGTTTTATTATATCTATGTCGGCTCTTGCGTGTTCTAAAAATGAGGGGTTTTTCCACAAAATTGGAGGATGAAAATTTTATTACTGCAGATTCTTGACTGAGCTTTGTGTTGCAGTTTTTTCTTGTTTCATTAAGATTTGTATGCTCGTCTGACGCTGTTCTCTCTTCGCGCCCTTCGCTGCGTCCTAGCAGCGAGCGGAGATGTAGCTTAAAGCTTTCTTATTTATTGGAATAGATGAATGTGATTAGGATAGCCATTATTCTGCATGAGAGTCGTCTGATAATAAGGATAAGGATTATATGACATATATGGATATTGATAAGGGGAAATGTAGTTATTTCGAAAATTAGAAACTCCAGGTAAATAAGAACGCATTATTATTTCAGTCGTATTTTTAATTGAGTCAGAAGCTTTATATGAGTCTGGATTCGTTACAAAACAAACATGAAGGCTAGGACTATGGTTCCATTATCCTGAATAAATGAGTTGAGGATATTAAGGGTTCAATTGTTGTCTTGATTCGCAATCAAGCGCAACTGTCAAGCCTGGTATACTGTCAGGTACACTACGTTTAAAGCCTTGAAGAGTACATTCATTGAGGGGGGGGGGGCAGCATATTATTCAACGTTTTCAAATTTATCTTCAAAAGCAGCTTGAGCTCCTGATTTTAGAAGAATTACTCGATCAAAGAAAACACTGACATTTTCTTCCTGGTTCATCGAATGGTCGAAATTGTATGCAACTACCATGAATATATTTTACGGGGAGCAAAACGCTATTTCAGGTGCTGAATTAAATCAATAATGGTTGAAAAGTTTTTCCATGAATTCTGTCTCTTGTCACATCTATTAATCGGGCAAAAACGGCTTTGAGATATTGTTTACAGCTCTCCGCTTTACGGCAAAACATTCTGCCATACTTGTCATCATGGTTTCACTAAAAAAGGACCTTTATGTATACTTTTTTTTTCTTTGGATTGATACTTTCCTCAATGGAAGATACCTACTTGATGTTTTCTGGGAAAAATTAAGAAGGCGCAATTTTGAGGCTTTTTCGAGAAAAATGCATTTAAAGTATTCCGATTGGATGGTCATCGAGCCGACGTAAAAGTATTTTCAAGCGTCGGTAGAGCCGGAAATTTTTCTATGTACTTCTACCGGGACTTCGGTGTTTCGGAACCCACCTTAAACTGTAGGTCCCCTCAGAAGAGGCTGGTTACCTCCCAAGGATTAAAAGGGCTCCATGTCGAGCCATTTTGAGCCTTATCATGGGGGTCACTATTCAATTTTGTGTAGACTCGAAATTGAGTCAGCGATCTCCTTGCGTAGATGCCCCATTTTGAGGGGACTAGCACTCGGTAGGTCGCTCGCCGATTTTGAGTAATGAACTCACGCACACACATACACTTACATAACACACCAAGTCAGTGCTTCGAATTTGTGCATCTAACTGATGACCTCAGAGGGATCGCTCCGTCCACCCTAGTCTAGCCGTATTGCTAGGGAAGCTGACGGACGGCAGAGTGGGTGAAGATCATTTTGCCGTGCGATGTGGCACGCCTGGCACCTGAGAGGTATATTTTCAGAACGTTGGAAACAACGAAATCCACCGAGATCTAAAATACTCGTTGAAAGTGGCCGGATTCGGTGCACTGCCCTGAGAATAAACACGGGTATGGCATAATAGGCTTTATAGCTTCAGCGTCAGCGGGGACCTCAGATGCCCCCCGCTCACATTAAAAGCAACATTTATTTTTCAAAATTATTAAGATCATCAGGATTATGTAGTATCGTGCGATACTATATAATCCTTATTATATAATTAATAATTTTGAATAATAAATGGTTATGTAAAATAGTAAATGTATTAAAGATAATTGACTATTATTCCTGTGTTTCGTTTTCCGTAGTTTGTAGAAAACATTTTAGTTTCGTATTTAACATGGAAACTATTGCAGAATAGATAATTTTAATAAAACGTACAATTTTTCAAACGAGAGATAATAAAACTACGATAAACAGAGCTTTTATTAAAAATTATGGTCAAATAATCATTACATGGCATAATTTTATTAATTAATATTCGGAAATCGAATAAATAAGCATTCTGATTAATAAAAAAAAAGAACGGGCAGCGAGAACCGAACGAGTAACCTTCCGGCTATCAGTCGTGCGCTCTACCAGGTGAGCTACTGACTCTTGGAAAAAAATTTACGCCGGCACGATAACCATTCATTCGCAATACATTAATTGCATTTTTCTCGAAAATAACTCAAAACATGAAGGTCTCCTTGTGAGTGTAGAATTGATACTTTCACCAAATTGAGTTTCGTCTCCATCAGGTATTTTTCCAATATATGACCTTCTATCTATCCCGGATATTTTAGATGAAAGTTCTGTCGTTATGCCGTTAAAATCAACAGTTTTGTCCAAAATTGGAATTTGGATAACGCCAATTTTTGTTAATAGAGTTTCTGGGCAAATTAAAACCTTCGAATGGTTTATTTTAAGTAATTTGTATAAATTTATTTTATTTCTTTCTTCTTGTCTAGCTATTACTTTACTGAGACGGCACTAGCTTTTATTCGCCAATACCGTGCCAAACCTTGGAAGAACTTCTAAATTGGTTGCGAGTTAGTACGCTGAATGAATCATTACTGCTGCAGTACCACGCCTGTATGAAAGCAATACTAAGCCAACGCTTGGCAGAAATCCTAACTCGGTATACTACCAGCAGCTCAAATCGGTACCATGCCTTCAATAAACCAGTACTGCGCCGACGCTTGGAGCGGCATTAACTGTTGGTACTGACATTACTTCTTGTTCACAACTAGTGCGGTACTATGCCATTTGTAGGGTCCACATAAGTCTGAATTTTCTACTTTGGTAAGGTAGTTGGTAATGGACGTGATAAAATGTAGCGAATTCTGAGACGAGAGACAAGCCCTCATTCGATAGTAAATATTCTTGTCATCGACATCATTTGACTCGACTGGGCATTTTACTGGTATTATACTTGTGAAGCTACATTCCTCGTACTTCGAGATGGTTGAAGAGGTATGCGTGATTTGTAAAGAGCGTTTTTACTGTGATCAAAATTACATGTGTTACTTGCGTCATGTTGTAAATCTTATTTACGGCGTGGCGTCGAATGTCAATTGTTTTCTGGATTGTGAAAGTTCTTTGTGAATGATTAATCTCTTATAAGAGAAATGGTTAAAGGTTCGAAAGCATCTCGAATCCGTGGAACTGGAGCATCCAGTTACATAATAAGAACCCCACATAGTCATTCCGCTAAGACGGAAGTGAATTTATACACCTTAACCTGAGAAAACGACAAAGCCTGGTTCAGACTTCGAGCTGCTGTTTATATTCGGCTTATCAATAGATATGTCCCCGTGCATGATGTGCGTCATAATTTCGCCTTACAAATTATCTTCAAGATTTTCGCCTTATCGGTCCAGATTGGTTGCGTAGCCCTTATCGCTCCTACTTTGTCTTCTTCTTCTGCCGCAGGACATACTCAGTAAACGTCGCTACTGCATCACAATTGGCTTGAGTCCGCAGCATGATTGTTACAGTGTTGTCTGTTTAGAACATGTCTCCGATGGCCGTCTCAAGTACACATTTCGTGTCCACCCATCGGCCGTTCTCGTAGAAGATATGCCCCACCATGTTCATCTTCGTGATTCAGTAGTCGCAATGTATTCCGCCGGTGTAGATAGGCGTTGAAGTGACCGAGGACAGTCAGGAATTGAGTGTTTCCTATCAGCCTAAGACGCATGACTATGGATAAGTGGTGCATGAGTAAGTTGATAAAGTAGTAATTCTTGAGATGCTGAATGTTATAAACAGCAGTCTAAGGGCTCCACAACTGTGTAACATTATTAATAATAGTCACGTATTTTAATGCATACATTATCGTGTCTCGCACTTGTGTGACTGGGAGTCTCGGCGCATGTCCTGATTCTTTGAATTATACTTCCCTACGGCCCCGCAGGCGGGTATTTTTTATCATCAGCCAATGACTAAGACAAGTGCCTGATGAGATTAGGATGTTATAAATTAATTTATTATGATTTTTGAAATCACTTGCGGTGATGTTGTCGTTACAAAACTTGGAGCATGGTCTAGTTTGGAGTTCTTCTTTTACAGCCGTTCTTTTTACACAGCGGCCGCGAGCGTTGAACGTGACAACAGTCGCCACTGGATGCTTTTTTAGAGTTACTATCTGCCACTTCGTAGGGTTTTAGTAGCTTGCTTCCTGATGGTATAGGAAGATTCTTACAATGCGACAGGTGTTTAAGAAAACCGCCTTCTGAACTGCTGACAGTACCCTACTGACTCCTAAATGTTCAAGATGTTTATTGCATCTTGCGTGCACACTGCCTGTAGCCGAAATCACAATAGGATGAATAGATGCATGTTCCGCATTCCTCTATATTATTTTTATTTCATGCCTTAGCTCGCTATACTTTTGGATCTTAGTTGTATTGGTTACCTGCAAATTCCGGTTAAATGGACAAGCAATTTCGATAATGTAGAATCTTCCACCTTTTTTCTCTCGCATTACGACGTAATCTTCGTTTTATAAAACGTGCGCTGGAATGTATCTATAGAAAGGCATCCATTCTGTTAAGAGTCCTAGGTTTATGGCAAGTTGTTGATGTATAATGCCCGCCACATCATAATATCTGTGCGTATATTCTCTCTGAGTTATAACGCGACAACCATTAATAATGTGCTCGATGGATTCGTTGGTATCTCCACATAATCGCCACGGGCCAACCATGTCGCAATGACGAATCCTTCCGTTTCTGGAAACAGGACGCCCTTTCTCAGCCAAATATTAGATGCCTCACTATCCACTTCATGTCGATCTAACGTTTGGGGTGCTGCCGTGGATAGCTTTTTGTCTCAATTGCCTTTCTAATTCCTCAATGGATTTTGCGTTGATATTCAAGGCCTCCTCTGTGGACAAATTCAATTGTGTTTAATCGAGATCCGCTTTACAGATGATGATGTAAAGCGCAAAATCATGCTTGCTTTTAGAATAGTCTCGCAATTGTATAACTTGTAACTTTACACAGTTTCTTGACATCTACAACGCCTCTAACCCCTTTATGTCGTAGTAGAACTACCCTTTTCAATCGCCGAATTACTGTGGTGAATTCGTAATGCCTATTGATCTAGTTATGCTTGGTTTTCCATGATCATAATACTTGATTCTTGTACACCAAAACATCATCGCACGACTTAGGAAGTCGATGATGCGTGAGCAGATTTTGTAAATTTTTAAGACTTCAAGCAAATAGTCATGTTGACACCCAGGAACCCGAACACTGTTAAAAGGGTTCGAGCTGACAATCTTGTCAAAACAAGCTCCTGCGCACGTGTTTCGATTTGGTTCCACCGGAAGGCAGATACCGTGGGGAATCTAGTTACCGGGATCTTTTTGGGGGTCGTACGACGATAGATTTCAGTCTTGCTTTCGGGCTCCCCCGGAGGGCTTTGACGTCGGTGTTCGGATGCCCAGCGTGGTGGGGTTGACTATGAGCAACCGGGTCGTTCTGGACGAAAGTATGAAGGAGAGAACCTCGATTCTCGTGAAAGGACCGTAGGATAGAGTAAGAACCTCGATCCTCGAGAAAGGACCATAGGATAGAGTAAGAACCTTGATCCTCGAGAACGGACCGTAGGATAGAATCAGTACCTCGATCCTCGAGAAAGGTCCGTAGGAAAGAATAATAACCTCGATCCTCGAGAAAGGACCGTAGGAAAGAGTAAGAACCTCGATCCTCAAGGAAGGACCATAGGAAAGAGTAAGAACCTCGATCCTCGAGAAAGGACCGTAGGAAAGTGGAAAAACCTCGATCCTCGAGAAAGGACCGTAGAAAAATGGAAGAACCTCGATCCTAGAGAAAGGACCGTAGGAAAAGATAGAACCTCGATCCTCTAGAAAGGACCGTAGGAAAAGGTAGAACCTCGATCCTCGAGAAAGGTTCGTAGGAAGAGATAGAAACCAGATTAGAAAGAGATTAAGTTCATTATAAATTTACCCTTGCGGCTAATTAATTTTTTCAGCTCAGGGAGGCGCTCCTCAGCATCCGAGCGGGAAAGGACCGGAAAAACCCAAACTCCGTAAATGTTACTTTAGTAACAGTTCTTTATTAAATGTTCCACACACTTTCAGTTTAGTCCACGAAGGACTCACATTCTAGCACTGTAACAATCACTCGGGTTACATTCTTGATTAAATATCAAAAGTCATAATAGTTTAGTCCGCTGTGGACTAATTTTCCACGGTGAAAAAATCGAAATAAGAATTTATTTCACGGGCGGGCAAAGTCTTTCGTAGTACATACGTCGCGAGAGATATCACGACGGCTCAACGGGCGGAGTTCGACTGAACTGCTGCGTAGTTCGGAAGGTGTGAGGGGCCGAGGTCCTCACCTTCGTGCGAACCGATGGGAACTCAACTGCGAGCCTGTCCGCTGCCGCTCGCTGGGCAGACGGCGCTCGCACGGGGACTAGACTCTGTACTAGGATAGTCTATATCGTCGCCACTAGTGGCGTCGTTGGTGCGTGGCAAATATTCAAATACTTAATATTGTCCATTGTGACGAATGGCGAAGAAAACAATTATATATTACAATACTTTAAGATGTCGGCCAAAAAACCTAAAGTGTTTTTTAGCGGACGTCATTATGGTACCGAAGGAAACGCTTGCTTGTAGTCAATGTATGCCATGTGCAAGTTTCTTGGATGTTTACGAGTTTGCGTCATGGCAACAGCGTCTATGGTGACTAGATATTTACTGCCCTGCGAGTTTTTACAACATCCTTTTTGTTCTTCTGTGAGGATGTTATTCTCGTTGCAGTGAGAATACACCTTATCTGTAATGACAGCTTTCTCGGTCTGCCTCTGGGTACGCTACTATTTACCTTACCTTAATATACTTGTTTTGCCAATCGTACATCTTTCATTCTCTCAACATGCCAAACCTATCTCAACAAATTTCTTTCATTCTTGTTAAATATTGTCTCTTTTACACCACATTCTTTGAGGGTTTTCTCGTTACTAACTTTGTCCATTAGCGTTTTAGCGCACACAATGCGCAGTTATTGCATTCCACTCGCGTTAATTTTACTCTTATCCTTTTCTTGGTGTGTCCAGGTCTCGCCACCGTACAGCACCGTGGGTGTAAATATAGAATTATATATCGCCATTTTAGCATTCTCTGATATATTTTTACTTTTGATAATGGATCCTACTCTACTGATAACCTTCTTACCCTTGTCTATACGCCTATCTCTCCATCTATCTTTCAGTTCTATCCTCTCATCGTTCAGGACAATGTTGCATACTGTTTTCTCAGCCTTTCCTTTAAACACCATTATTTTTGTTTTATGCACGTTAATTTTGAGGCCCATGTTTTCTTCATGCTAGTATTCAGTTTACTTAACATTCTTTGCAAGTTTTCGATTGACTCTCATAAAAACCTTATCATCTGCGAACGCTAACCCACGCACCTTCACTGTCCCGAGATTCACGCCTCCTTCGTTCTCCATAATTTGAATTTGTACAACTTTTCGGATGATAGTTGTCATAGAAGTAATATAAATATAAGAAAACACGCCTGGTCGAAATTGACAAAAATTAATTTATCAGCATATAAATCGTATTTTATCATTGCCTAGAGGACTTTGGAACATAAAAGTTATACACATAGTAGTAGTATCGGGCTACTATGTACACTGGACAGACTACCCCCTCCAATTTTCTGCCCCCCTCCCGTCACACTATGACGCCTACCCCTTACCATGATGCTGGGACCTACCCGCGCTGCTCTCGAACACCTGTTTTAAGAGAGATTTGTGAGGGTGTAATCTGACACGCCATGTCTGTGTTTTCTTACTTGGACCACTGATGAAATATATCCACAATTGTCTAGGATGCTGAATAGTTGTCCAATTAACGATATTTTCACTTATGTGGGTCAGACACCCTCATTTTGTACCTATTTTGAACCCTATGTGCACGGAGAAAATTTATTATGTTAATTTAACTTTAGTTAGTTCGGTAAATCGATGACATGACCGTCTTTAGTTAATTTTTTTTTCAGTTATGTAAAACGAGATATTGATTGAACAAACACTCTCAGCTGGGCTCGAACTCAGACACATAGGAGCCTAAACTCAGCACTCTATCCCCAGCGCTACGGAGGTTGATAAGTTCAGATATACATTTTGTCGTATTTGAATTCAATTACTTAACTTTTCTGTATTTTTCACGATTAGGTACGTAAAAATAGTTGTGAAATAATGTTAAACATTATCAGGCACTCTTAGTTTGTATACGGAAAAAAGAGCTGGAAAATTTACTAGAATAGTGCTAGACTTCTGGACAGGCTATCATTTTCATAATGTCTCTTGTACTTTTTATGAAGGGGTTATACATTTTTATGGGAAAATTAAAAAAAGTCATGGAAGTATTCAAGCACAGTTAAGGGATCGTTCATATACTACGTTACGCGTTTTTCTTTTGTTTGTATCGTTGTATCCTTTTCAACTTCACGGAAATGATATTCTCATCTTTAGTTAAACAAAAGAAAAACGCGTAACGTAGTTTATGAACGATCCCTAAGGAACAGCAGTCCTGGAATTTTTATCAGACAATTTACAGTAACATTGTATACAGTCATGACCTGGTATAAAAAACCTCTTCATATTTAAAAAAACTTAAATTGAGTAAATTCGTGACTCAGAAACAAAGAACTAGCATACGAGGCAGAGAAACACTCCTTGACTGTCTGCAAGAATTTGCAGAGGCGCCGGCACAGTTACAAATTCAGTTTGGCATGAGTGTACAGGTAGTGGATACTGATGAAGTTATGAACAATTGTTTTTTTCTTCTTAAGAAAACTGAAATATTTGAAAAATTAAAATATAGCACCCTTCGGAATTTTGTTTGGATTCATACTCCTCCCAGTAATAGTGGTCATTCACAAAACACGTGATACGTTTAGGGATGGTGTGGGGGGGGGGGGGGGTCTGTCGAAGTATCATTCTCCATGCTAAGAACAATGGACTTTGTAACCAGAAATTTTGGTACCATTTCCTGCTGCCTGCATTTTTCGCCAATTTTTTTTTTATTGAAATTTTTTATTATTGCAATTGACTATTAAATTTATTTCAATCAAGCAAATATATTCATTTTCAGTTATTTTTTTATATTAAATTTTTTTCTCACAAACTTGGTCACTTCTGATTTTTATTCTGATGCAATTTTCTGTTAAAAAACACCTCTCATTGGCTAAGGCGGTTAGACGATCGGACTTCATGTTCGAAGTCCGGTGTTCGATCCCTGAGTCGGTACCTCTGGAAATTTTTCTATGTACTTTTACCAAGGTTCTGGTGGTCCTTCGACCATGGATTTTTCTGTAACCCAGCCCGTAGATGGTGGGGTGAAAAACCAGGCTTTGCCCAATATGTCAAATTAAGCATACTGCCCTTATCGGATAACTTGATTGCATTACAAAAATGAGTCTGCGACTGATAATATATACCTGGACAGCCCCATACAGACTATTCAAAATCCAACTTCAACAAAAATGCCTTTGACCTATTGGCTGTAACCATCTTAAGCATGAGAGAAAAAGGAGCTTCCTTATTTTATAACAGAAAATGTATTTTATTTATGTTCTATTTTTATACCATTTCACTTTATTATTATTTTACATTTGAATATTTTATTCTTATTATACTATTTTTATATATTCTATTAATATCTCAAATGAAAAAAATAATAACAATAATATAAATGTTCAATTGAATGAAGAAAAATGAGAATTTACTTTAAAAAATTTTTTTTCATGGAGTAAAAGTGGTGAAGGTTGAAAAAACAAATTTTTTCATATGAAAAAATAGTTAATTAAAAATCAATCTTTTGGATTCATTTTAATAAACTTGAAATTCATTTCCAATAGTGAAAAATTTGAATGGTAAAAAATTGGCAATAGATACAGTCAGTAGGAATCTAGCCATGCTTTCCAGTTACAAACTCGGAGACCTACCGCATGATCTAACCGTGAGTAGAAAGACTCTCGCATCCCAGTCTATGTAATGTGCGTAGATTTTTCTAAACCTATTTCTCTAGAGAATGACTGAAAAGTAAACCTTATTACTTAAGGATATTACAAGTTACTACTTTTAAAAGAAAAAAGAATTATTCTGATACAGACTCGAACAAATGTTTCATACATTGTTTTTAAATAATCACAATTTCTCATAGGAAATTCCATTTAAAATAACCGTTTTTTAATAATAATTTAGGAAAAGTATTTTCGAATCTATCACGATGATTCTTTTATATTTTAAGAGTGTAAACTCAAGCAACTTTTTGCCCAGGTTTCACATTTTCACATTGAAATGAATCGTTTATAACGTCGTAACTTAAGAACAACGTGGCTCACGAAGAAAAAACAAAGAAAAAACAACTATTATTTTTATCTAATTGGTTATTAATTTTTTCAACTTGGAATAAAATTCTTTAATTTTCAAAGACAAAAATAACATAATTTAATTTTCAATCAGCAATTTTATTAGGTCTCGTAGTACTGTCTAATTTTTTATACTACATTTCAAATTGGTGTCATTTTTTCCAAAGCAAGCAAATTTAAATTCATTGTGTAAGCAATTTTAGTTAAAGTAATTGAAAAATATAATTTTTTTGACGTAAAAACATTCCGGGTCAAAAAATAATTTTCAATGGAAGATTTATATATTTCAATTGTTTAAATACAAATTGCTATGTAATATGAATAAGCAATTACATAAAACGACACCTGATACTACATTTTTACACATGCTTTGCTTAAAGTAGGTTTCATGTCAAAAATCAGATCTCTGAAAAGATATTTTTCTATGATTTTAAGAATAAAAATAATATTATCGATCATGTCATTTCAATTAAAAAAAAAAAACATAATTAGACATGAAAAAATTTTGAGTCTTACAAAAGACATTTATTTTAACAATGGTTTTTGCAACTAAATTTATTCTTGCTTTGGTTTCCTTCCAATTTCAGATTGGCCGAGGGGTTTCAGCGGTTAGAAATATGTTGCGTTATAAATAGAGTTGGTAATAATAATCTGCGCAGTGTGCGATTTTCCAAAGCGTAAAAGGTCTGCGAACAATATAAGTAGTGATAGTGTGTGTTATTATGTTAAGATAAATATAAAAAATAAAGATAATAACATTAGAAATTTAAAAAGAAGTGATTCTTCATTTTTTATTTTATTAGCGTAAATGTCTTCCTTGACAGTCCAAGTATATATATTTCGACAATTGACTCCATTTTTGTAGGAGCGTTTAGCGGAGCGGTATTAGGGCTAATTCCGTAAGAGTGACACAGATGGTAATAAAGCACTCTTAGTGCTGCCTTGTGCCTTTGGATGTAGGTCGTTCCCGCATGAGTTGGAAAACTAGATATTATGTGTCCTAGATGCTCGGGGTGTGCATGACACGCTCTGCAGCTATCATAGGGAATATCTTGGCTTGAAATGTGGCTACGGTATGCTAGAGTGGAAATGACACCGTCTTAACATGTCAGAATGAAACCTTCTGTGCCCGCCTTCAATCCGGGTGATTTAAGGAAAGCAAACGTTAGCTCATACGACATCGACTGATCCTCCACATTTCTGTGGAAGATGCCGTGCATCCTCTTGTTGAGGAGCTGTTCCAGGAAGTTTTTCTCCTGTGCTTTCTTAATCCAGGCCTTCAGGAGTGAGTACTCGAGATGGATAAGATTTGATGCATTTTGCTCACCCCTGATATTGAAGTCAAGGCCGAGTGTTTCAGCATACTCCTCTGCTGCTTTGTACAGGCACGCTCCTTTGCCCATTTCTTCGTGTTCCCTGACCATTTTGAGAAGAGGGTCTCGTCCGTTTGCGACTATGTGAGCTGTACTCAGAATAATCCTGTTGTGAAGACATTCAAGACTTAATATTCCGCGACCACCTTGGCGGCGTGAGATGTAAAGTCGTGGAACAGAAGACTTCAGATGCATGCTTTTGTTCATGTGCAAACCTTTCGCGTCCCGATATCAAGGCATCTGAGCTCGTCTTTCGTCCATGGAACCACCCTAAATGAATAGAGTCCTACCGGGACGGCAAGCATGTTTTCTCGCAGATACTTTGTTCCTCGCCGACACTTTGGAAGACCAAATCCGTCATATGCGACGTTTGTATTTGCACCGGAGAGTATCCTTTATAGATGTCACGTCCTGAATGCGGGCCTGTGGCACGCCCAGGTATGTATAGGTATCACCAGCGCAAGGTGTCGTATAGCGATTCTCTCGACGAGCTCAGGGTCTTCGGGGATGCCATTAAGTTTTCCTTTCTTCAAATAAACCTTGGCGCATTTTTCTAACCCGAACTCCATTCCAATCTCTTGAGTATCTTTCTCGACAATCCCTAGAGCTAGATGTAGTTTCTCTTTATTTTTAGCATAAATCTTAAGATCATCCATGTAAAATACATGAGTGACCTTATGCTTTCGATTCCCAGGTTTGCCGCAGAAGTACCCTTCGGAATGACGTAGTGCGAGAGATAGTGGCAATAATGTGAGGCAAAAGAGGAGAGGGCTCATGGAGCCACCCTGAAAGACACCTCTCTGACAGGTGATGCTGTTGTCACACGATGTTTTCCAGATGAGATAGTAAATCTGGTTTTCCAAAGCGGCATCAATCTCTCTATGCACCTCACGATGTGTGGATGAACCTTTAAGCTTTCCAACAGACAAATGATAAGTTTATAGGAGGTTGAACCGAAAGCTTTCCGGTAATCAATCCAGGCCATGGATAGGTAGCGCTGATAAGATGCTGCGTCTTTGCAGACACATCTATCGATGAGCAGGTTCTCCCGACATCCTGCTACGCCTTTCTTTGATCCGCGTTGTTCGTATATCTCTTGCCACACAGGTCCAATTGTCCGAACAATCCTATCATTTAGGATAGCTGTGAAGATCCTATACAGCGTATTCAAGCAAGTTATTGGCGTGTAATTGTTGGGGTCAGCTAAGTTGCCCATCTTCGGCAGGAGCACTATGCATCCTTTCACCAACCAGTCCGGAATAGGCTCTTCCGACTTTAGATATGAGGTGAAAATGCGGGCCAGATGTTGGTGGGTTGAAGGAAACTTCTACCACCAGAAGGTCTTGGTACTATCTGGTCCCGGCGCGGAATAGTTCTTCATGCCACTTGAAACTTTTTTCACCTCCTCGGTCGTGATAAGCGGGCATTCCTCCTCAGGTGTTATGAGTGCATTGCACAGGTACTTGAAGTTATTGATGTTCTTAGTGTTTTCTTCCAGTCGATGCTGATCTTCGTAGACTTCTCGCCAAAATACGACGAATCACTACTTGGACATGATTTCGACTCGCAAAACAAATTTCGCGCATGGAGGTGGTAGTTGGGTGTACAATATAAACAATGAATGATACAAACAATATAATAGCCTCGGAATGGACTGAAACTTTGATTGACGAAATACATACACACGACAAACTTAAAGCTCGAGCTTCAGGCGATGAATGGAGACTGGGTGTTTGGAATGCTAGAGGAGTGAATGATCTTAAGTTAAGAGAACTACGAGAAACTATGCACGTAAGGAAACTAGATATTTTATATGTGCCGGAGACGAAGAAAAAGGGTTGCGAAAGTTGAAACATAGAAAATGGGGTGTTGAAAGGCGGTTTTGAAATATGGTCAGGAGTAGGTAGTGAATCACATGGTAGTCATATTATATATATATAATAATATATATATATATTATTATATATGTTATATTATATATATATATATTTATATATATATATATATATCTATTATTATATATAAATATAAATATAGTATAAATATTTTTAGCTCCTCAATATTTTTAATATATAATATATATTAGACTGCCTTGATATATATGTCATTATATATATATATATATTTTATATATTTTAATTTATTATATATTATATATACATATATAATATAATATATATAATATATATACAATTATAATATGGAAAATATATAATACTATATAAAGTAATAAATATATAATAAATATATTAATTAAATATATAATATAAGATTTATATAAATATATATATAATATAATATATATTTATAATAAATATAAGATAACTTATTACTAATAACCCAACGACAAGGGGTCGGTTTAATGATGAATGAAAAAGCAAGGCAGCATCTCAATGATCATGATTTTGTATCTCCCAAATTGTTGTGGGTTAGAATGAAGGTAGGAATTAGAAGATTATTTATCACAGTGTACTACGCCCCAGTTGATAGGGATCCGAGAGAAGTCAAAGACGCCTTCTGTGACACTTTAAATGATACAATAAGTATTTGCGGTCAAGGCGAATGAATAATTCTGCTAGGAGATATGAACGGATGGGTCGGCGTCCAACGTCAGGATACAGATACAGAAAGGGTGCTAGATAAGTTTGGGGATCCAACAAGAAAAAATTATAACGGGGAAGAATTAGTTAGCTTACGCTTAGAAAAGGGCCTATTTATTACAAATACTTGGTTTCGACATAAAATAATCCACACGTACACCTGGTGTAAAGGTGATAACCGCAGTATAATTGACTTCATTATTGCGGATGAAAGACTAAGAGAACTAGTAAAAGATACAAGAGTCATGAGGGGTTCCGAATGCAATACTGATCATTACCTTCTAGTCTCCAAAATAAACTTAGGGCGGGGATGGAGAAGAAAGAGAACAAAAAAAAACGAAACAAACGCGAATAAAGATTGAAAATTTACAGAAACCGGAACTGCGAATAGAGTTTCAAAATAAGTTAAGCGAACGCATAGATAGGGCAACTTAGGAAGCGCTTATAAGCAATAAAGATATAGAGGGCGCGTGGACTTTTTTACGGGATATCATCGTTAAAACTGCAATTGAAGTGTGTGGTACGGCAGTGGTAGGAAAAAAGTCTGGTGTTGCGTGGTGGAATGATGAAATTCAAGCAGCCCAGCAAGAAATGAAAAAAGCGCACAAGAGAAAATTAAACATCACAGGTCTTAGCGATGAGGAGAGAAATAGACTCGAAAATGATTACAAAGACAAAAAGAGGAAAGTTAAACGACTAGTCAAGGAGAGTAAAGATAAAATCAGAACAGAAGAAGAGAAGAAAATACAAAACAGCTTTGAAGGAATTATGAAACTATTATATAAACAGTTGAAGGAATGTAAAAGTACAGAGTTTGCCAGCATGTGAAACAGCAAATGTGAAATGCTATATGATATAGACGGGATAGTAAGCGCTTTAAAAGACTCTTTTAAAGAACTATTAGGAGGTGAAGATATAGAGCAACAGAACTGCGACATAGAACATAATGCATTAGAAAACCCAATTGAAAATGTCTGTGTCACTGAGGGTAGAGATATAATTAAGAACTTAAAAAATGGTAAGGCTGCTGGTGTAGACAGTATTAGCGCTGAAATGCTTAAATACGGTGGCGAGTACATACCTCACAGGTTGTTCGAATTGATAAATTTATGTATCGAGACGGGAGAAGTCCCAGACGATCAAATATTTAGCTTAATACAGATCACAGAAAAAAGCTTGAGAGTAGGAAAGAAAGTTTTCTATGGATTTGTTGACCTAGAAAAAGCATTTGACAAGGTAAATAGAAGTAAACTTTGGGAAGTCCTTAAAGAGTACGGAGTCAATGGATGGCTCCTACAAGCAATAAAAACATTATATACAGGTAGTAAAGCGAGTGTAAGGGTTAATGGCAAACTGAGTGACTGGTTCGATACTATGCAAGGCGTGAAACAAGGATGCATTATGTCCTCATGGCTATTTATCATATTTATGGATAAGTGTCTAAGAATGGCCCTCTTCGACAAAGAAGGTGTAGATCTCGAAACAGTGAAGGTACGCGGGTTAGCTTTCGCAGATGACAAGATTGTTACGGCAGAATCAATCGAGGACTTGCAAAGAATGTTGAATAAACTTAATACAAGCATGAAGAACATGGGTCTCAAAATTAACGTAAATAAAACAAAAATCATGGTGTTTGAAGGAAAAAGTGAGAAAACAATGTGCAACATTGTCCTAAATGATGAGAGATTAGAACAAGTTGACAAGTACGTGTATCTGGGTAGCCTATTCACTAGCGACGAAAAAATAGATGGGTTGTTTGATGGGCACATAAGTGAGGGTAAGAAGGTTATCGGTAGAGCAGGGTCCATTCTCAGAAATAAAAACATATCAAAAAAAGCTAAAATGGCCATACATAATTCTATATTTGTAACGACTGTACTATACGGTAACGAGACATGGACCTGTTAAGAAAATGACAAGAGTAGAATTAACGCGATTGGCATGAAATCTCTGCGCACAATATGCCGGAAAACACTGATGGACAAAGTCCGAAACGAGATAATCCTCAAAGAATGTGGTACAGGAGAGACACTAGAGAAAGACACCGCCGAAAGAATGGTTAGAATCTGTGAATGAGACATTAATCCGAAGAGACATAAGAAGTCATAGAAACACAAGAGCTTGCATGAAAAAACGCATGGACGTGAAGGAAGCTAGAGTAGTATGCCAGGACAGAAAAGTGTGGTGACAAATAGTTTGTAAACAGAGTTTCCTCCAGAGGAAGGAGGAATGCCTCCACCAGAGGCGTTCCTCCTCAGGTGTTATGAGAGCATTGCACAGCTCCTTGAAGCTATTGATGTTCTTTGTGTTTTCTTCCAGTCGATGCTGAACTTCGTAGACTTCTCTCCAAAATGCCTCAACCTCCTCTGACGTGGGCGGGTAGGCGACAGTAACTGGAGGGTCTTGGAAGAGTCGAGATGGGTCAGACAAAAACTGTTGATTTTCTCTAACCCACCTCTCTCTCCGCTCTAGACTTCTCCTAGCGTTAGATAGTACTCGTATTCTGTCAACATTATGCTGCCTAATAGTCAGTAGCTTTGACTTGTTGAGTGTGTGATGACGGATCCGCAGTTCGCGCGCGAACTATCGAACCTTGGCAGTGAAAGTTCTGCCAGATGTTATGTAGTCAATCACACACTGAATGCGGGACGCGTACTGCCTTGCCCAGCCTATCTTTGTGCTGAGTGAACGCATTCGTCTTTTGGTCTTATGATCAACCGTTTGTTTTGTTTTACGGTTGGCATCTGCCAAAGCTCTCGCTGCATTATACACACTACAATTGATAGTCCAGAGGTCGGATTCTTCGCGTGATTGAAATTTAAGTTTCAAACATTTTTTCGGTAGTTTTTTGATTAGTAAAGACAACAGATAAGGTCTCATTTTTACGGCATTTCTTCTTGTGGCATAAATGGAATTAATGTTTTAAAACTTGTTTGGGTTCTCTTTAAAAGTTTTTTTGGTAGTTTCTTGATGAGGAAGACAACAAAAAAGGTCTTATTTGGCTATAGATTCTTGCCTATTTTTAAAATTAGGCCAAATGCCCTCGTGGTTGGAAATTATTAGCAATTCTTATGATTTTCAGAAAATAATGCATTGCTTCCGGTGGCAGGATGGAAATTGATGTTTAAAAAATATTTTGGGTAGTTTTTTAACAGAGAAGAACAGACAAAGTCTCGATTTGACGACAAACTCTTATCATTTTTTCAAGAGGACAAATGCCACCAAAGTTGAAAATTATTTGCACTTTTCATAATTTTCAGAAGATAATGTATTACTTCCGGTAGCATTGTCGAAATTGGTGATTTCAAAGTTATTTGGGTAGTTTTTCAAACAGAGAAGATAACAGATATGGCCTCTTTTTGACCACAAAATTTTATCTTTTTTTTAAAAAGGCCCAAGTGCGGTCGAAGTTGGAAATTATTCACACTTCTCATGATTTTCACAAAATAATAGATTACTTCCGGTGGCACAATTGGAATGGATGTTGTAAAAGTTTTTTGGTTATGCACATTATCGTAATTTTACGATGAAGCTGTTCAGTTTTTTAACTCGTACTTCATTCTACAAAAATTGAGATTATTTTATTCATTAGCTCATCGCTTGACTAAGAATCTATAAAAATTTATTAAAAATGTCTAAAATGTGACTTGTGAATCAATGAAACGTTACTGAAATATTTAGTGAATTTCCCTGATTCTCTGCCCAATTTCACTAATTTAATTAAAGAAGTATCGTTTACTAGGAATCAGTCATTTTTCATTGATTTTAACTGTGTGCGAAAAACTGTCCATTTGTAAAATTAATTAAATGTATCAATAAAGTCCGTGCATTATTTCCGGTCACAAGCTGACGATATCTTTTTACAAAATGTATTCAAATCGTTTTCTGGCAGCGTTTCGTATTATTAAGTGACCTTTAGAAGTTACAAAACTGTTTAGTTTTCTTTTGCTATTTATTGGTTTCATTTTTGTTGTCTTCATTTTCACTTAAATTCAATCGATGTTTTATTCCTAGAGCTAAAGGTTACACAAAAAGAGGGTGTGTTAGTTTTTCAAGCATCCATAATTTTCTCAACATGAAGTTAGGTTTGTGTATATTTAAAAGAAAATTGATTGCCGTTTTTGCTGATTAAGTATCACGCACTAAAAATCAAAAGCTTCTATTTGTAGCGGAGTGATAAATATACAAAATAGTTCTGTGGATGGTAGGTGATTTTCTTTTATTCATAAATAATGTCGATGCTTTTTCCGGGCACGATCAAATTTTTGTTAATTATTTTATATTTTTGTTGTTGTGTTCTGTTCTTTGCGTTTCTCGTTTTTTTTTAAATTTTTGATACGCAACGGATCAGTACACAACTGATGAGTACTGTGACATGTACATGAAGAGCGGGTTATAAATAATTTTCATCGGGATCCAAACACGAGTTGTCGTAAAGCTGAACGTCATTTACTTAAGTCGAAAAGCTCGATCGACAGAATTTTACTAGACACTGGCCACCATCTATTTCATTACACAAAAGTGCAACAATTGATGGAGCAGGATCATGGATTGAGGCGAAAATTGTGTAGGTAGATTATTCGAAATGAAGGGGAATTGGAAAATATTTTGTGGGCAGATGAATCTTTATTTACACGTGAAGGCATGTTCAACATCCACAACGAGCATTATTGGGATACTGCAAACCTCCATGTCTTCCGCGAAAGGGGTTTTCAAAAGAAATTTAAAATCAATGTCTGCTGTGGATTAATAGGAAGAAGAAGAATTGGTCCATACATTATATAAGGAACCCTCAATGTAAGTGAATTAAAAAATTAATCCTAAAATCTGTCTTCACCAGAAATATTAAATTAATTTTTTTTTTAATTTCTATTTCAAATTTGAAAAATTTGTAATATTCTTTTCAAGCCTCTAGAAAAGTTTTAAGATAATTTGAAATCATTTACACCTTCAAAAAACTGAATATATTTTTTATTCTACCCGATTAAAAAAAAAAGTTTAATTGAGATCCCATTGGATTTCCATAATGTCTCACTAAGGTATGGGATAAAGGGAATAAGGAAAAAAGTACGATTAAAGTCGCACTTCATATTTGACAATCTTTGTAAGAGCTGGTGTATAGTGTGTAGTGGAAATTCTAAAATTTATCGAGACGTTTGAGGTGACAGAAAGAAAGTCTTGGGTTGACATCCAAAAAAAGTAAAAAAAATTTTAATCGCTTCATATCTGCTGTCTACTTTTTTTATTTAAGAATATAAACTTAGAAATTAACAAAAATCCAAATTTATAATTTTTTGAAAATGTGAGAAAACATGTTTTTTGGATTGAGTTAAATGCACTTTTTTTTGGAAAAAGTTGAATATTCTGAACCTGATATTTTTAGAGCACGAACCAGAGATACATGTTATTATTTTTCTTTCACGAAAAAAAAATTCGTTGTGTTTAAAACGTTTCATTATTAAGAAAAAAATTCAAAAATACCACAATTCATAAATCACGAACAAATTTGGTTTTCGAAAAAAAACGTGTTTCTGTGGTGCAAGATGAAGAAATTCCAGCTTTGACATATTTAACTTTTTCAAAAATGTTTACATATGACTCAATCCAAAAAAACGTGTTTTTCGCACCTGTTTTGAAAATATTGTAAATTGAGCAAAAATGTTTTTTTTTAATTTCTAATTTTTATTATTGTTTACTTTCAAAAACTGTGCATATGAAAAACTCCTCTGAAAAGCTCCCTGAAAAGCTCCTGCGGGGTCCTCATCCATTCACGAAGAAGGGCTTTCTTGATTACAATAACACTCTGGTATTTTTTAGTGTTCACCAGAGTGTGGATGTGATCAAGAAAGCCCTTCTTCACGAATGGATGAAGATCCCGCAGGAGCACATTCGTGCAGCGTGCGACTCGTTTGTCGACCGACTCAGAGCCATAGTTCGTACTCAAGGCGGCCATATCGAAAATTCGACATAAATTTGTAAAATTTAAATTTTTTTCACCATTTTTTGAATTGCTTCTATAAAATTAAATTTTATATAAAAAAATAGAGCGTTCTAAAAAGTTGCAATTCAATTGGGCCACCCTATGGTAAGTCATATCATCTATTTCGGCGAATTTTAACTCTTCTACATGCGATAAAAAAAATGTCGTCCATTACAACTTGGATAGGATTTCCACGATATTTTCATTGATCATACCCATTTTTTGAAAATAAATATTTAACCTTCAAAAATGAAATTCAAGAACAAAGGTCTTTTATTTTAAGACCTGTGAGGTTAAAATGAAATTTTAATTGTTTATTTATGAAAATAAGCTATGAGTATTATAATTATTATTTAAGAACAGCATATAATGGTTTAATACATGATATAATCTATCAGTAGAGCTGCGATATTGGCTTAGACCGTAGACCTGTGCAAAGAGGTGGAAATTAAATTAAACTAGCTAACTGAATATGCTAACTTAAGCCTGCGGAGACATGATAAAGACTTTCACTTTCAGTATCTCAGACAGGTATTTAGCAGCAAGACACAGTTCGGCTTTATTCGGCGAATTTAACAATGCGATCCAGAACGCACCAGAGGCTGTGAGATCTATGGATGACCCAAAGTAATCCGGTCTTAGGTCTCTATACTTCGGGCACTTCGATAAAAAATGAATTAGATTCTCTTCCACTCCCGGGTCAAACTGCAAGAAGTCAGCGCAAGCCTTTTTACGTCTAACCCTCTAAGTAGTCAACTAGAGTAGATGCTTAACCTGTAGGACCAAATGAAACTTGTGCGCTGCCGCTCCAGAGTCTGCCATAACCTGAAGGCGTTTCAGGCATATTCTAGGGAGCCTTTCTTCACCCATACCCAGCATCTTTTCTAACCAGTTTAGGGACAACTTTAGGATGTCATGGGCTGTTGAGAACTCGCCTAAGCTCTAGTCTAAGTGCATACCCTGAGGTATGAATAGGGAATCCCAAAATTCTCTTGAAGAAGTTTTTGTGAATTATCTCTACCTCCTTAAAATATCTTAATCCCCATATGCTCATATCAGAGAAGAGAATATTTGAGACAATGCTCTCGTACAAGATTTGTTTGTCGCCCCAAGATTCCGACTTGGACGCTCGGAGGACCCGAAACTTCCAACCTGCAGCAATCTTTGTAGCAGCCACCCTTTTGGCAGAGGCCAGAGCGAAGGTACCTGAGCTCCCGAATAACTAACCTAGGTAATTGTATTCCCTAACCATCTCCAGCTGGTCTGCATCTAAAGTGAAATTCGGAATCGAAGGCTTCCTCCCCTATGGAAAACCATGGTCTTCGTTTTAGATGTATTGACCTCCAGATGATTGATTTGACAATATTCAGCAAGAGCATTAATTTTCCTCTGGAGATCAATAGGAGAGTCATTGAGCAACACGATGTCATCAGCGTATGCCAGTAGAAGAACCTCAATCAAATGATCAATTGAGATTCCCCTCAGGACCCGACTGAGCAGGAAGTCTTCCAGATCACTAATTGGTAGAATAAAAAAGACCGGACTGAGAAGCTTACCTTGAAGAACGCCGCAATTAATTTTGTGCTGACGCCCAAACTCAATAATATACTGCACAGTAAATCGTGGTTTACCGAAGGGAATGCTCTTTAAAAATCGTCAAAGCAAGCAAAGACTTTGTGCCAAGCGATGGAGAGGTGAATCTGAATTATCGAGCTCAAAACATAGATGTGGTCCATACAACCTCTGGCAGACCTTAATCTTGCCTGGAATTCAGGCACACACTTTGAGTCATTCATCTGCTCCACTCTTCTATTCAGGAGGATCCGTGTGGATATCTTGGCTACACAATTCATAAGCGCGTTATCCCTATATGAGCCAGTATCCTCTTTATCCCCCTTCTTGTAGATCCTCCTGAAAAGACATTCCAGGCAATCTACACCTATCTCTGGAAGAGCTTTATAAAATTCCGCCGGAAGACCATCCTGGCCAGGGGCTTTACCCGGTTAACATTAACTGATAGCAACTGTTATTTCGTGTCTGATCATCAGATAATCTAAAAGAGGGTGTGTATTCACAATCCAGGCAAGGTCGAGGGTTATTTTAGGCGTTTTTATAAAAAATGATTATGAACAACGGAAAGGGCGTGAAAACCCCTATCGAAACTATATATTGGGGGAAAAAAATGTTATCGCTCTCACAAGAGTTAAAATGCTCCAAAATATATGATATATTCTTAGAAACAACTCATCGGTTATTTTCGTAAATAAACAATAAAAATCCCACTTTTTAACCTCGAAGCTCTTAATTGAGAAAAACCTAAGATCCCTTTGAAATAAAAAAAAAAATATATATATGTATTTTTCCAAACAAAAAAGTCAAATTTGTTTTGACTTTTTTTTTTTTTTTTGAAAGTGTTTCCTTTGAATAATAAATTAATTTTGTTTACTGTCCGAGATCCACACCTTCTCTGTCTACGAGGGTTATTATTAGACACTTATCTATGGATATAATAAACAGCCAATAGGACATAACCATTAACTCCATATTCTTTTAGGACTTCCCGAAGGTTACTTCTATGCACCTCATCAAACGCTTTTTCCAGGTCAATAAGCAGAGAAAACTTTTTTGCTTACCCTCAAACTTTTTACTGTGGTCTATCTCAAGCTAAATATCTGTTCCACGCAAGATCTTCCTCGCATAAATCCACATCGGATCTCCCAAATCTTTTCTTCTGTTGTTTTCATTACCCTATGAATAAGTATATTTGAATATATTTTGGCTATGTTACTTAGCAAGCTGATACTTCTGTAATTATTGCAGTTGCTTTTATCTCCCTTTCCTTTCTGTGTTACGAACGAGTGAATTAAATGAGTGTTTTTGTTGTTCTTTCTTCTCTCGTTTGGCGGAGGTACCAAACTAATACGCTATTCCAAAAGGGATTAGCGCATTTTTATTTTTAGGCGGTATTCGACTATTAATCCTACTCCCGGACTGGGAGTCCTAACCCTTGTAGTCCTGAAATTTTGACGGGTTGCACGAAATAATTCTGAACGACTCTATCTTTCTTAATACAAATAAAATTGAGAGCTTTTATTGAATATAATCAAGGAATGAGTCAATACACAATGTTACATCTCCTTATGAACTACCGCCTATCTCCACGGTAGCGGAAGAAATGGCGGGCTAAGCAATTTTCTTCTAGAATTTACTTTACAATCCCCGAGCAATACGGCATCGAAACGTCACTACTCAGTTCCCCGTCCGCCGGAAGGGGAGAGAAACGAGAGGGGGAGAGAGAGATATATGAGGTGGATTCAAATTGTGAATATAATAATTCCTGACCTTGTTATCCTTCAATGCGTTGCTGGCGTAGAGCGTCGCTCATCACATATTCACTTTGCGTCACACGGTGTGCGAACTGTCACTCCACTCAAGTCTTTTGTAAAAAAAATAACGCCCAAACTTTAATTGCACACAGCTAATTTTTAACTTTTCTGGATTTATAGATTCCCATCTATTGTTTTTTCACGGTTAACGTCGCAAAACCCCTCTTTATTGCACACTACCCTTCCGGTTCACGTACTTTTGGGAGTGACAACCCGCGTACCGAGTCCTGCGCGAGGTAAAATGCCGACGGGCACGTTGGACTTTAATTCGAATTTCCTTCGGAACAATTAGTTCCGATGTCGGTAAGAAGCAATGAACGACTGCCTCGAGGCGATAGGTAAGATGCACCTCGTAGGCCATGGTGTAGAGATTTTGGGTAGGGTTTATTGCTGACATTGCACATGGACTTTGCTTAGCGACTGTGGAAATGAAGACCAGACGTGGTTTACGCGACTACAAAATGCTGATTTGAAAAATGTTTGAGAATAAGCAATTTTGCAGGGCACGTGCAGTGCGCTCTGTTGCTATGCCGGAAATTTTGTGTGTGAAATAAATTTGTATTTAATTATCAATAACAACCCCTGACTCGTATGATGTATATAAATCCACTGTCCAGGCCAGCTAAGAATAATTGTATTGTCAGGTTTTTACGCCCAAAGAAAAGGGATATTTTACTTGTACAATTATCGATAGCTGACAACTCAATAGTTTAAATTCGCTATTCATGAAACCATTGGGATCGAACAAATTGATCAGTATTTCGAATCACTTATTTCCTGTTAGGAAATAAGGATTATGATCAATGGAAATAGATTATATATAGGATAAAAACGTTAACTTAATTTTGGATGTGTCATGTTTCTTGACCAGATTCTGATTGCATTTTTAACGGATGTTTTAGTAATTAATCTTTATGACTAATTTGTTCATTAAAGATGTTTAACAAACAATTGTCTCTTTTTTAAACTAATTATTTGAATTGAGCTTTTCAATAGTTTCAGGAAATCGAAATTACTATTTTACTAATCAGTGGGGAACAGGGCTGAGAGTTCTCGCCGTAGGGGCTCAAATATGCGTCGGTGATAAGCGTCAATAAATTGGTCCATAAGGGTGGTCTCTGGGATTGCTATTGATTGTCTACTTTTCGAATCTTATGCAATCGGGCCAATAATTTTAATTTAGATATTTTGGGGAATTTTATGAGTTCTTTATTCTTTAGTGAAATTGAATTTATCAATAAATGACATTGTTAATCAACATTTTATGGTCGCGTATGGACTCAGGGGTATTAGGAAAACATGCACCAGGTGAAGTTTCAACATATGCTGTTCATGCATTTCAGGCACTAACCGAAATTTCAGTAATTTGTGGCTATCGTCGATGTGCAAGTATCAGCACCGCAGGAAAAATTAGAAGTCGCTCGTAGAGGAGGCGTAATCATTATCCGCCTCCGTCCTTCTCATTACACTCCTCTGCCCGCGCGGGAGGTCTGATTAGGAGTGGCTTAGAGCCCGGCGACAATCTTATACCGCCTCTCTCTCCCTGGCTAGTGTGTGACCCACTATATTAAGTTGATACGGAACAAGAACGGGGCATACACCTCGGGCACCATACTTCTTAACTGATCTGGTACGCGGATACCATGGAGCCTAGCAATAATAACTTTTAGTTGCCCGGTTTCTTGGGGTCTACCGTAACAAACCCGCCCTGGAATTACTAACAGCCGTCCCGGGATGTTTATGGTGTCCAAGATGATTATCCCATTCTGGCTCGCTGAATTATTTAGTTGACTAATCAATGCTTACTTTCTATGCGCACGACATTGGGCTACACGAGCGTTAAGAGGTGATAGTGCCTTGGGTGCATGAGACAGACATGAAGGTAGTAACAAGTGTCTTGTCAAGTATAACCCCGTCTCATGACACGTATGGCTCAATAAACGATATCTAATGTGATTATTCCGAATGACATAATGAGCGGTTCCTGTACAGTATTTACTTAGTATCTATATAGCAGTTTGAACATACTTGCCCTCGTACATGCTTAGTATACGTGCATACTTTTCATACTTCACGGTCTACACTTTTTATTGGGACTGCATTCCCTTTTGCCACTATCACAACACTACACATGCGTAGGCCACTTAAACGTTCTGCTGTTGATGTTGTTGACTGTGGTACTGGGGATCTTTGACGTCGCAATCTTGGGAGAACGAGTTAGGATTAGGCAGACTGGAGTGTCTGCGCAGGCATCCTGATTGGTGGAGATGGGGTGAACCTTTTGGTTGAAAGATCCTCCACGGCCGACGAGGGTGTCATTGTCGATATAGCTGGCGACGTTTCCAGTGGTCCAGAGGTTCCTTCTGGAAGATCAGCGTGAGCTAGTGGTATTTGACTCATACTAATTACATGTGAGCGTGAGCCTGAATTATCATCCGAAGTTTCTTGTCGACAGCAGGTCCAATAGGTGATCCATAATCCTAATACTTTGGCATGACAAGTGTACACGACTATGATGAGTGTTAGTATTCCTAACCCTGCGTATGTTCCATGTATTAAATGGGATTGAGTTGTCCTTTCTTTCCTCTGCAAGTTAAATTCATATATCTGTTGTTCTAGTTGCTCCAGTGTCTTCTCTCATTTTTGAAAAGAGTTTGGATGAAATTCATCAGGCGAAATTCGGGCTGCCGGGAATGCTGGCAAGACCAAAGGTTCGATATCTCGCAGTATAGTAGATAACTTGACCAAGTCTAAATGTATTGAAGGTTCGTACAGGGTTATTGTGGTACCTTTTGCTGGTTCCAACCCAACTAATGACACTTGAGAGGCTCGCAGCGTACAGCCTGGAGAAATTCTGATCAGTCCTAATCCAGACAGTTGTAGTGGTTTGGAGGCTCTTCCTGGGCAGATGAGCCCTGTTACAAGCTCCGTTGAGGTGGAGTAAATCCAACCACTAAGAGATGGGATGGCCTTCCAAAAAGGGTGACGATCATAGGATACCTGAATATCGCATAGCTTGAAGGCTGCTATAGTTGGATTGGTTAGTAGCTGCAACTCACAAGTTTGGTGTGAAGACACCTCGTAGATTGGAAATAATCCGGTTAAAAGAACGTAGTCCCTGAGGGTCTTACACGATTGGTGCTCTTGTTGGGTTAAGAGCATATATGTGTGCTCTGTGTCTTCAACTGCAATGTAGGATGTCGCTGATCGTATGTATGCTCGTCCCGTACCGTTCCTCAGAAAGGGTTGATGGACCGGTAGACGGTGCATTTCGTATAAAATATAGTCGGTTTTTCCAAGCAGTGGAATGTCCATTATGACTTTTAGGGTACCGTTTTTACCGATAATCGTAACTCTTGCCACTGGAGCGAGTTCTTCAAGGCTCACATGTGGTCCGGAGACTGGAAAGGTGACTTTAGGAGCATGGTCCTAGACCTCACGGAATATAGGTGCGAGCTGTTCCGATGTTAGTAAGAACGGATGTAGTTCACCTCTCCTAGCTGAATGTACGACGGCCAGGATTTGGGTCACAGCTCGAAGATACTCGTCTAGACTAATGTCGATGGCATGCAGGAATTTACTAAAGTTTTTTGCTGGTCATCTTGGGCCTGTACAATTTTATGTAGTTCCTCTAGTTGTGACCGAACTACATGTTTTTGTTGGCCAACTAGGTGTGAGAGATTCCCCTGTGCTATGTTCAGGTCATCAATCTTTTCCTCCATGGCCTGGCCGTCGTCGTAGGTGAGTAATCCCGCGACTGGTCCTACTAATCATCCTAGGAATCCCAGCATTAAAGTGGTTCTTTTGCTTCTCATTCCCGCAGGTAGGCTAAGTGGTGAAGTCTTGATAGCGTGATAATGTAGTTTATCTAGTTCTCGATTGATGCTAGCCTGCAGTCGGTTGGCTACTGCTAATTTCGGATTCAAATTATATTCTCCGAGTAGCCGAGTGCATTGAGGGACTAGTGTGGACTTACAATCTTTGGGCAGGTTGTGAATTCGTTCTTGGTAATGGGTGAGCGTATCCTGCAACTTAGTTACGTGTAGAAAGGTGTTGACCCTCCAGTTACTAACTCGTCTCCATAGGATGTGTTGACGTTCGTAGAAGATCCCAGTACTAGCTTGGAATTGCAGGTTCTGCAATACATCTTCTGCCATGGTGAGTGTGATCCAGAGAATACAACTCGTTGTTAGCACGACCTGTTGTTTGAGTACGTACATGATTGTCTTGCCCCATTTTTTTTTTTTTTTATAATAATATCTAGACATAAATCTAGACATAAATGACATAAATGGTTAGAGTCTCGCATCGTATTATTCTAATCGACAACTAGCAGTAGGTGACTAAGAGCTTATCCGCGTGCTTCGTGAACCTTGTACCATCGTCGCCTTCCAGAATTACATTGTGGTTTTCAGTGAAGCCCACGATCGTAGAAGTTCCGGTCGCACGTTTATCAAATTTATTCTTTCTTACATCTTTGAAGATAATAACTTTGTCACCGATCTTTGCGTTTAGTGTCCTAGCCTTTTCATCATAGTGTACCTTTGACTTTTCCTTGGCATTCATCATGCTTTCAGCTGCAATTTTTTGATTTTCATTCAGTCTAATTATCAAGTCACGCAAGTAAGATCCGTAGGTCTCTAGTCTTTCCTCTGATGGGAAGGAACTGGGTAGGCGCCCAATTTTTCCGTATATTAGTTCAAAGGGGGTGAAGTTGGTAGATTCGTGTACCGATGTATTATACGCGAACATTGCGAAGGGTAGTAACCTATCCCAGTCATCGTAATCTTTCGCGTAATGTTTGATATAATCGGTAAGTACGACGTGGCTACGTTCTAGGGAACCGTTAGTTTGTGGGCGGTACCCAGACGTAGTAATCCCCTTGACCCCGAATATTTTTCTTAGCTTGTGCATCAGTCTGCTTACGAAGCTTCCTCCTCGATCCGTAAGAGTACAACGAGGGGCTCCGTATTGTGCAAACAAGTGCGTGGCAACCGCGTGTGCGATTGTATTTGTTTTAATGTCGGGAACAGGTACGGCTATACAAAGCTTACTGAAATTATCTTGCATCGTCAGTATGTGCCTGTTACC